>JAOEHV020002199.1:0-19298 GCA_025447995.2 Isaurus tuberculatus | reverse complement strand
TTCTCAATAGAAGGCCCCGAAATTGCCTCAATAGATTGCCAAAGAATGCTATTCGTTATGGCCCCGAAAATGCCACCCTTGAAAGTTCCGAAAATTTTCTCAATAGAAGGCCCCGAAATTGCCTCAATAGATTGCCAAAGAATGCTATTCGTTATGGCCCCGAAAATGCTACTCTTGAAAGTTCCGAAAATATTCTCAATAGAAGGCCCCGAAAATGACTTAACGGAAGACTCCAAAAATGCCATCCTTAATTTATTTGTAAATTAATATAACGTTTCGAATTACCCCTTAAAATACTTTTTCCAGAGTATACGGGTCTGGAAAAGAGTATTAACAGGGATGCATATAACTTGGTTAGGCTAGCCCTAACGAAATTTTAGGCCCCATTTGTTTGTCATCAGTCCACACAAAATTATATACCTTGCCGTTGCAAAAATCCTGAAGTACAGCACGTTTCGTCATCTAAATTTACCTACTTAAACTACCCCAGCCCAGAACTATCTAGAAGAAAAAGGGTGAAAAAACGTTTTCCCAGATAGCTCTGGACTATCTACTTCGTACCTGGTAAATGCCATCCACAGCTTCAGTTGTTAAGGTTCTTTGCGGTCTACTTTTTCTTTTTCTGAGATGGTGAATGATTTTTCCTGGCAGCGAAACCCAACAAGCAGCAAAAAGCAATGCAAAACCAGTTTTTGACAAATTTGGTAAAGTATAACAACTAAATAGATCTCGCTACCATTGAAATACCATCGTTTGTGTGAACTGATGATCAACAACTGTATTTTGTAGCCTACAACGAGTATGCCATTTGTATCCTTACAGCGACTTCTCGATATTTTTTTTTTCAAAATGCCGAATGCCGCTTACCAATCTCCGCCGGTTTCTTTGGGTAGTACGATAAAGATAGCATACCATTGATTTTGAAAAACGTGTTTCTAACTTATTAAAGATGAAGTATTAAAAACTTACGGTTTGGACCTACAATTGAACTCGGGGTGAGTGATTGTGTGGTTCCGAAGATTCATGGACGCGTGTATTTGCCTCATGAGTTTCCAGTGGCCGATGCGGTGCTAATTTCAAACATGAAGACCATTTTAACTGACAGATATAAAAGAAAAAGAACAAACACAGTGTTGAGGTTTTGTCAGCACCGGGAATTTATTGCAGTGTTTAACAAAAACTTTTTTAGTTCAAGAAGTGTATATTATATGTCAATTTTCAGACAAATAGACTATTTTGGTATTTGAATCCCCAATTGTTGATGTTGTATTTGCTATTTCATTGATCTCAATGTAAATTTGCAAAATAAATTCTCATTACATGAGAAAACTTGTCACCTCTTTTGCATTGCAAAAGCTCTTGTTTCAAATAAACGCCGCCCCCGAATAAGCTCCACCCTCGAAAAAGTGCCGCACCAAAAAATACGAAAACTAAATAAGCGCTGCAGCACTTAATCGAGTAAATACGGTAAGCTAAAATAGGATAAGGTTGTATAGGTTAAAATAAATAGTCGTAGATAGCTTGAAATAAGAAAACTGGATAGGTTAAGATATAAGATAACATAAAGTAGGATAGGTAAAGATTTGATAGAATATATATAATAGAAAGGATAAGATAACTTAGGATAGGAATAGAAGAGACAAGAAATGGTAAGGATAGATAAAAAAAAAGGGCAAGACGTAACAGGGCACGTTAAGGAAAGGCAAAGCAAGACAAAAAAGGACAAGAAAAGACAACCCAAGAAAAGGCAAGCCAAGACAAGACAATGGAAAACAAGACAAGAGAAAAGACAAGACAAAGCAAAGCATAACAAAAAAACCTGACAAGACAAGAGGCAAACAAGACAAAACAGGAGACAAGACAAGAGACAAGACAAGACAAAAGAGGAGACAAGACAAGAGACAAGACACGAGACAAGACAAGACACGAGACAAGACAAGACACGAGACAAGACAAGACAAGACAAAAGAGGAGACAAGACAAGACACGAGACAAGACAAGACACGAGACAAGACAATACACGAGTCAAGACAAGACAAGACAAAAGAGGATACAAGACAAAACACGACACAAGACACGAGACAAGAGAAGACAAGAGAAAAGACAAGACAAAAGAGGAGAGAAGACAAGACAAGACAAGACACGAAACGAGACAAGAAAAGACAAAAGAGGAGACAAGACAAGAGACAAGACAAGACACGAGACAAGACAAGACACGAGAGAAGACAAGACACGAGACAAGACAAGACACGAGACAAGACAAGACAAGACAAGAGAAGACAAAAACAAGACAAGAGATAAGACAAGACAAAACAAGAAAAGACGCAAGACAATAAAAAAGACAAGACACAAGAAGAGAGAAGAGAGGAGACAAAACAAGACAAAAGAAAAGAAGAGACAAGACAAGACAATTAGACAATTAGACAAGACACAAGACATGACAAGAGACGAGGCAAGACAAGAAAGACACGAAACAAGAGAAGAGAAGAGAAGAGACAAGACAAGACAAGACACGAAAGAAGACAAGAGAGGAAGGCAAGATAAGTGAAGACAAGACAAAACAAGATAAGATATGATGGGCAGGGAGGGAAAGGAAAAGATAGGATACGATAAGATAACGGATAGGATAGGATGGGAAATTATAAGTTAAGATAGATTAAAGTAGTATAGAATAGAACGAATAAGAGAGAACAGAATAGGAGAAGAAAGATAAGAAATGATGGACAAAATAAGATAGAATAGAACAGGAAAATTTTGCACTTACAGCTTGGTAGAAGTGTGTTTGAAGCAGATTTTTGTTGATCACTGTAAAAGGTAAGTATTTTAATTGCAATTTTTAAAAATGAAATTAAGCTGTTTAATACTATTATGATTGCTTAGTTTTGGATTTCTCTGTTAAGAAGTGTTCCAACAAAATGGAATCAAGTAAATATCTGCTTTTTAAATCTGACTAGTTTAACAAGTTTATAGGAAACTATTGTTTTGGCGAACTCTCAGATCATGCAGTAAATTACAAATTAGTCTTTTTTAGTACAAAACATAAAATCATGTACTTGCAATAATCTGCAGTTGATTAAGTTCAGAGCAAAATCAGTCCAAATAAATAATAGGCCCACAGAAATTGGCTTTTTTTTAGGTAGGGGGGGGAGCTAGTTGAGGAATTTTGCAAACTAAAACCACAGAGAGCAATCGTAATAAACTTTGATCTAAAAACACTGAAACATCAATTAGTCAAAAATAAAACAAACACAATGTTTGTTATGAAGCCTTTGTTTTTTATAAATATCTATAATTATAACATTTAAAAATTGACTTCAGCTTACCTGTGGAACGCTCCATATAACCGCTTACTTCCCCACTGTGTTGGAAATTGTCTGTTTGCATTTTTTAGAAAAAAATAGGTAATTCAGAAGCAGTAACATGTTTTAATTAAAGCAATGTTAAATATACTCAACTATATAAATTTTCAAGTCTCACTTGGTGAAAAACATTTAAAATAATTTTTTCATGATTTCAATTTGATCGATCGGATTTCACTTTAAACAAACGGAAAATTTAATTAATTGCAAATTTGGCTTGAAAACTCGTTTGTCCGTGACCCAGAAATCAGTTTTCTTCTGCATTCAATATAAGAAATCGAAATATTATTCAAACTTTAAAGATAAAATTTAAATACTCCACAATAAGTATTTTATTAGAAACACTGAAAAAATGAATTGAAATAATTTTATTTTTCTTTTTTACCAAAAATATTAGTTTCTTTTCTTAGCGATATTTTTGTGAAAACGATGTTCAAAAAACGAAGATTCAATTAAAAGTCATAAATTGGCTAAAAACAATTATCTGTAATTAATATTTCTGTTAGCTTTAGTTTATTGTTTAGGAATTCTAATTCGTAAAAATTATTAGTTTGCAAGCGGATAGAGTCAAAGCGGCAAATTAAAAATTCACTGTACAATTTTAAAGAAACTTCAAAAAATATTTGTTTACCAGTCTACATTAAAGATTTTTTGTATAAATTTAACTTGAAACTTGTTTGTATTTAACGTTTGTCATTTTGTACAATTCTGTGAATTTCTATAGCTTTAATTTTAGTAAACATTACTTCCGTGTTTTTACTTAAAGCTCCTTCAGGAAAAAAATAAATTCATTTTGTAAAATAAATACGATAAAAAAGATTCTTTGCTTAAAAAAACTTTTTTTGAAATTTTACCTTTTAAAAACAAAAGTAAAAAGTTGGCTTTTAACATTTTAAAGACAAAACTGAATGCGACATCTTTCCTGCTCTTGTGTTTGAACTATTAAAATTTTGTTTGTCTTACACTAGAAAGAGTGATACAATGAATTAAAATACTAAATTGAAAAATGTTTTAAAGTTTTTGATAAAAAAATGTTTTAAAGTTTTTGATATTTTAACATATTAAAGACAAAGAAAAAACATAATTCTGACAATTTAACGACAAAAATTTAATTAAGGCTGAAAACTGCGGCTTCTTTGCCGCTTTAACGTTTCAAATATTAAACATTTCTTGTTTTTCTATGGAAAAAGTTATGCAAAGAATTACTGAACACTGAATAAAAATGCTTTAGAAGAAACTCAAGTTTTTATTAAGTTTTTAATTCGGGTTGTATTTATTTTTGACGTTTTATATTTCGACTTAAACAAGAAACCGAAAGAAAACGCAAGCGTTTGCTTCAATTTTTTTTAAAGTGAAAATTTAAAAAATGTTTCAACCAAAATAAGTTTGAAAAATTATTGTAGCAATTAAAACATTTTAATTAGTTTAAGTTCCACTTAGTTGTTTTCAAACCACAAGTATTTGAAAATTTTTTATACGCACCATTTTAGTAGAACTCGTTGCCGACGAGCTTCGCCTCGGATAAACTAAAATAAATAAAACTGAAGTTAGCTTCAAAACTTCATAAAATTAACAAAGAAGTAAGACAAAAGATAATAAACTCTTAATCCTTTAGCTTTTACGGTTTAATTTTTAAGGTTTGAAAATTCCCGCAATAGGATTAGCTTTTAAAATATTATAGTGTGAACAAATACTGAGCAAATAAAGGTTTTCTTAAACAAAAAATCAAATGCAGAATGAAAGTATATCACAGTAAATATTGTTGACAAAAGCTTACCTTTAGTTTACGTTTTTTACTTCGTTTTTGCTGCATTTTATGAGAATTTTGAAGAGAGTAAAAAATGGAGGCCGCTTGATAGTTGACGTTTTTATTGTGAAAGACTTCAAAATTCAAATTTGGCGCTTTTTTACCTTCAATGAGTGAGCGGGAAAATACTGTCCTCTGATTGGCTGTCGAAAATTTCATGGAAACACGTGATTTCTATTCTATCTTGCTTAGGGAAGGACCATTAGAAAAGTTATAGTGGGGGGGGGGGGGGGGAATTTTCGAGTTGCATGAATTTTTTTTTTCTTTGATGTTTCCCTCGCATGAATTTTTTTTGTCAAGATGTTGAGCACGAATATTTTTTTTCTTGAAGTAACACTAAAATGTGTGGAAGGCCATTGCAGGAATTTTTTTTTCAGGTCTACTCTATCTGCATGCATGAATTTTTCTTGTACTTCGCCCGCCCCCCATAACTTTTCTAATGGTCTGTCCCTTAAAGGGAAAAAATAAGTTATCTTCGAAACTTCATATGATCAACAAAAAAAAAAAGGCTGAAAAATTATAAACTGTGAATCTATTGTATTTATATGTTTTAAAGAGAGAAAAAATTGTTGTAAATGGCTGAAGTTTTTTTTCAACACTTCGAAATTCTAATTTGGCACCCGAAAGTAAATGTATGGCATGGAAAAACAGATGCAATTTTTTTTTCTCTGTTATTTTGGCAAATATAACAACAAAAAATAGTAAATATTATAAAAGAAATTAGTCATCGTGGTAAATAAATAATAAGAATAAGAGAGAACAGTTTCGATCCGAACCTCTGAGGAAACAGCATCTCATCGGAACAATGAGGATCGAAATCCACCAATAACTATCGACCACCCGTTATATAAGTAGCACTGCCTACCTAGTTGACTTTATTCGGCTGAAACGGAGTGGTTGAAACATTGCAGCATCCATCATAAGTGGCCGACCAATTGACTTTTGGGAGAAGGGGGGGATTGGGTGCTTTTGAAAAAAAATTCCTACAAGCTTCATTTAAAAAAAAATTGCATGCAAAGCAAATGAGCCCAAACAATAGAATGGGAAAAAAATCCTACCCACCCCATGGACAAAAAGAAAAATCTTGTGGAAAAAAATCACCCCCCCCCCTCCTCAAAAATTAAATGGTCAGCCCCTAAGTGACTTTTACATCGTGAGTAAGTAGTAATTTGACTAAAATCATTCCTTCGATTCCAAACTTGAACTTTTTAAATAATTTTGCCTTTTTTCTTTTGCTGTTTAATAATTTCTCGGTTGGGAGGAGAAGGGGTTGCATGGGTTGATCTTGCGCACCAGTAACTGAATAAGGTCCGCAGCAGTGTTTTCATTTAAAACAAAGTTTGACAAGAAAAAAATTTAGAAAATTTTACTCTCTCATTAGTTACTTATGAAGTCTGCAATGGTGTCGGTTTTCCATCTACTCTTGAACAAGTATTTTTTATCCGGTTGCTGATCGGACGACAGTCAGAAGCCCCAAATTTAGAAATAACTTAATTATTTTTGCTACAATGAGAGACTGCGGTATTTCAAAGTTCCTTAGAAATTTTTAAGGTCTCTACTGGGTTGGAATTTTTTCAAAATAAAATAATTTCCAAGAACTTTTAAGGATTGCAGAAAATTTGATTCCAGAAAAGACTTGATATAGATGATAAAACAAACTGAAAAAGTGCTAATACTTCTTGGATCAATTTTTTTCTTTAGTTAATCAAACATTTTTTCACAAGTAAAGATAATCAAATCGACAATTTAAGGTAATTTAACTTTATTTTTGACCATAAAAAAACTAAAAGCTTTTTGCTAAAGCCATTTTAGTTTTTATATTGGCTTACAATGAAAAAACGTTTATATATGAGGTATTTTAAACTATTGACCTCATAATTTCTTCACGCCATTTTTTATAAGAACACTTTTTAAAACTGAGGTGTAAATTGGCAAAAAATTAACAATAATATAAGAACCAGCTCTTCATGAGGCTTGATGACCATGAAAACTTTCTTTTAGAAACTCGAATGGTTCTCAATTCATATTGTATAGCGATGTTCCCTGATGGGAAGAGTTTAGCTTAAAGTGAAGAAAGGAAATCTGTCCATGGATCTGTCTAACGATTGCAAAGAATGTTACAAAGACAACCAGTAACTGATAAACAGACCAGCAGTACAAATAATCAAATTGATTCAGCGAATTTACCAGCAGAATGAAAAAAGTTCATTATGACAAGCATAAAAAATCAAACAAATTTTAAACATTTTTTAGTTAATTTGATTGCCAACTGTTTTTGCCAGACCTCAGGTCCAACTTCCTTATTTCTCTTCAGAAAACACAAATCAAAAAATCTGCCAAAGCAAATTATTATTACAAAATTGAAGGATGTAGAACCAAGTTAAAAAAATAGAACTAAAAAAAAATTGAGACTTTCAATGTTGTACAACACTTACCCTTGTTCAGTTCTGAAATTACAAACTTGCTAACATTGGATAATTAATTAATATATGATTTATTTTTATATATTATTTGAATTTTGAGTATAAGGTATTAACCTTTGGAACTTACTTCAATTTATATTATTTATAAGAAAAATATACAAAAATAAAAATAAAACTTAAATATAAAAGCAAGGAATTTTAAAAAAATAATCAAGATGATGATTGGAAAAATAAAATCATAACTATTTACTAGATATATTCTTCTTCTTCAGGGTTTTCAATAAGAATCAGAGTAGATGGCAAATATGGAAAGTAGGCAGCTAAAGATCAACTCGCAAGAAAATGCAAGGTTACCAGGATCACTGTTCAGATCGTCACGAACGATCACACAGAACAGCTTCTAGAATAATTCACGATAGACTCAAGTTTTTCGGTGTTTTTCATGTTTAAATCTTGGCAAATGGTAAAGATTTTTTTGCTTTGAATGTTTCTTGATTTATTTCTATTATATGGATATTTTTTCCATCAAAGTAGATGGCAGATTTAAGTGAAATAGCAAGCAATTTTCGCCGACCATCAGCTCTTATTGAAAACCCTGCTTCTTCAAGATCTAATATTTAACTATTTATTCTTTTTCTTATTAAACCATTCATTAGTCAAGAGCTGCAGTCTGTCAGTTCCACCGCCAACAAATGACTGTAGAAAGTAGAATGCCATTACAGTTACAAAATACCACCACACCAAAGTAGAATTGAAAATAGCATATCCTATCACAGTGATAAAAAGCAGCCACCAAATGATAACCAACTTCATTATCCTTTTAGCTGATGTTTCTCCAGGTTCTTCCAAGTCTATGGCATTTTCTGATGGTGTTTCAAACTTCTTATTTCCTGTATAGAAATTTTTTAGATGTTTTTCTTTCTCTTCCCATATTTTTGTACACCAGTCCTCTAACTCTTTGGTTTCCAATGGTAAACTATCCACTGGATATCTCTCAAGGTGGAAATGAATTTCTTTAGGAAAATTTCCCCTCAGTAAATCCAATTCTCCATAACACACATTCCTGGGGTACCCAACAGTTACATTATGTATTGCTTGAAGTCCCTTATGACGCATCTTCTCAACAAGGAATGTGAAGCCACGAACTCTTGGATGGAGACAGTATTCATATAATGGCAAGTTATTTTTTTTAGCAAATGAGTTACTTTTTTCTATGCTTTCTTCACAGAAGTCTGTACCTTCTGGAAAAATCAACAGCTGTAGTGGATAAGAAATGTCAATAAAATAATCAAGTATTTTGTTCATATAGCCTTTATCTTCCTCCCAGCGTCGTTTTAAGAAGAAGTACATCACATTCTGCATGGCCCAACCTAAGTAAAAGTAAGAAATGCAATAAACATCATTTTATTTCTGAAATACATCACACTCTGCACAGCCCAAACTAAATAAAGATATTACAAAGTAATAACCAAGTGTGCACAATTTTCGATTTGCCACCTTTGGCTGTCTTCTTTGGCTGTGGGCTGATAAAAGTTTCTCAAATAACACTAAAGCCCTGCACAAACGATTTCAACATTTGCTTTAACATTGATTAGATTTTATTGAACAACCATGTTGAAAACGTTTGCCACTTCCTTTCAAACATGTTGAAACAATGTCAAAAGGATGTTGAAAAAGCTTAAGAGGGTTTAAACTTTGCCATCCAAATACACTTAAACTATGTTTATGCCTTCCAGCCAGATCCAAGCAAGCAATTAGCTTTTTTAAACATTAAAATGTTTTCACACATCAAAACTGTACCTGGTCCTGGGATGTTTTTCAAGTCATACTTCAGGATAATCTTCTCATGTCTCAGACGACCAAAACGATGCAGGAAACACCAATAAAACATCCAGTCAAGACGACACCGATGGTTCATGATTATGATAGCACTCTCATCTCGTGGAGGTTTAATACCTGACACAACAACAGTTGTTCCAAACAGTATTTCTGTCAAAACAATTTAAAAAATGTTTGTTAGTAGATTGCTATAGGGAACCAATCAGATTGCTGGAAAGAACTGAAAATTTCAAACGGATATCACTAATCTCTTTATTTTGGACCCTTTTATTTTAGGATTCAGCATGAATCATTAAAACATCACGCATTCATTTTTTCTTTTTTTATTTCATTGTCACAATTGTTTCTTAAAAAAAAGATGGTGCAAAGGTGAAAAAAGTTGAAAAAAAAACCTCGCGATGCGATTTATCTTACTGTAATAATTGAAATTAAAAAAAATAACAAATGAATTTGCCGAGTGATATACAACCAGCAATAATCATTAAAATATAAAAGTTACGTTCAAACAAATTGAAAGCCGGCATGCCTTCGATATTTTAGAAATTACAATTACAATAAATTATAATTGCTTTCAAAACTTACCTAGAAGAGCCTGCGAGTATATTTGACATCCGAAGACCACAGTAGTGTAATTTTGTAACAGAGGGAAGAGAAAAGAAAAGCATAGTTAATAAAAAAGAATACGAGAGGGTTACAAAACATGGTTCTTTGGCCTTTCGGTACTGATGCAAAAGTGCGAAACTTGCCGCAAAATCGGCATATGGTAAGGTTTAAGTTTCAAACTCCTTGCAGATTTTTCTTTTTGAAGTGTAATGATAAAGGGATAATGTAAATTACAAATAAGATATTTGTCTTGAAAAATATGTATCTGCATTCACTTACAGGCGGCATTATCAACCAGACCTCGATCCATCGATCGTTCCACCATCGAAACCACGAGGGTCGTAAAAGCAACAGAGGAAATGATGGAGCTTGGATAAAAATGGAACCTAGAAAAGAACTAAAGTATAAAGCAGCAACAAAAAATATTCCCTTGAGGTAATTTAACATTGCGAATTTGTAAACAAATTCTCAAATATATCAGAACGACCACAGCGATTAGCGTGATCTTGTTACATTGCGGTGCATTATGGATTCGGAGGTCGTTAGGGTCAAACTCGGTACGATCGATAACACTTCGTCAAAAGGTCGACTAAGTTTCGGATTTAGATTCCAGCCTCTATGACTTTTGAGGTTTGCGTGGCTGCTTAGTTCTTTCCTTTGGTAAATTTCAATTTTACTTCGGTCGGTCGTATGCTTTTAAAATGGCGAAAAATTCTAAAAAAAATAGTGAAGCAATTACTTCAAATGACGGACAGGGACTCGCTGAAAACTCTGATAGCAGTGTAAGGCAAAATGAACAACCAACACAACAGCAACAACAACAACAACAGGAATCGCCGTGGAAAACGATTTTGTTCAGAATGTTCATTTTCTACATGATTATGAATTTCTTTCGTGGTCGTGGAAATCAACAACAAAGCTCAGGGCCGAATCAAACTGTGCTGCCAGCAACTAATTTATTTCAGCCAAATACAAAAATGGTAAGTTAGAAAATTTTATGTCGATCAGATTAAGAACTTGTGTTGAACTTGTGTTTTTACGTCCTATCTATCCATTGTCAGTTTGTCTGGGAGTGAATGATATTCATTATAAATTTTGATAGGTTTTAAAAGTCTTTGGTTTTACATTTCGGGTTTTAGTTAGGGTGCATAGAGTTACAAATATTGTTTGCTGTCACATGCTCTAGACCTATTTACTCTTTGTTCATCTTTAAGTTACTCTTAATAAATTTACCTCATGCCTTCATGTCTCCTTAAAATTTTGGTTCTTAACTTTGTATTTAAAATTCCTTTTTATACAATCAGAAGCATTCATGTATAGCTGTATTGTATTTGGCAAAACACTATTAATTGTTTACATTCCACAAAGGAGTTTTTACAACTTTAGTTATTCTTGCTTGAATTTGGATGCTTTAGATACCTTTACAGGTCCTTAAAAGCTGGATTTTAATAAATAATTATCTGATATCCAAACAGTGCTCTAGGTTGAAAACTAGTATAACCTGAAGGATTGCGAGGAAATTTCGTTCAATATCGTGCACAATTAAAAAAGACAAGTTGTCTATCTTTTTGATTGGAACAAATATTGTTGTAAGTTGTATTTTTTAAACTGAAAAAGGTTTGTGTTACGTCATGACAAAAAAAATATTAAATAAATGATAAGTTAAAAGAAAAAAAATTATGGCATTGCCAGTTTGCCAAGTTTTTGTATGTTTTGATTTGATCAATTACATTTGTCAAAATAATAGAATGTCTTGTTATCAAGCAGTTCAGTTGAAAGACTTTTCTCTCTATATCAACTTAATTTAGTGGAAACATTTAAAAAGTTTGATTTATGTTGTTAATTAACTTTTACTCCTAATAGGAATTGAGAGTCTTTTTATCTGAAGAAAGTCACTTAAAGGATTTCACTGATAAGTCGAAGCTGCTCTGGCATGATAAGACAATTAAATTTGGTAACTGGACAGATGGACCAGCAGAAGATGGTTCAAGAAATTTCCATACAGTTATTCACCCTTCAGAGGTGGGTGTTACTTGAGAACAAAGGGAAGCTCTTGGTTTTGGAATTTTGGTTAGCTTTCATCTGAGGTTCATGTGCTACTTATTTAAAAATAAACTTATCATTTCTCTTTTTAAATATATATAATTAATTTATCTTTTCCAATTATGGTTTGGCTTTCCTCTTTTTCTTTTTCATTCCATGGTAAGTGTTGCAAGGCATGCTAGGTTTAATTAAGTGAGGGTTTCAGGTTATACAGTACATGTCAGTGTGTGCTGTATATTGTGTAGGGGCTATATAATTTATATGGAGGATTTAGGTGACAAATGCCAAATGTAGGGTGTATTTTCATTGAGAGGATTTAGAGGACTTTCTGTTTGTTCGTGTTATATTAGAGAATAAGGGGTGGGGGGTTGAGAATGAGGGGTGGGTTTAGCAATTGGGGGTTAGAATGAAGAATGTGAGTGGGCAAGGTGTAGGAGAGATGAAGACCATGAACCTTATTTAGTAGGACACCTACCCATACAGCTTTGATACACCACAAAATAATATTAATACTAATAATCATGATACAAATTGAGTTTTCGTGGATGATATAAAGATATTAAAACTTGGCATAAATTCCAATACAATATCTTCCCAATTCTTTCATTAATTTTGAATATAAACTAAAAGTAGTTGACAGCTCAATTTGGTTAAATGCCAACTAATCTTTAGAACTTACAGTTTATATGTAAATATTAGTTTCATCTATAAAATAATAAGCTCAGATTTAAGGTAGCTGAGAATTGAGTTTTCCCCTTTTTTGTACACATATATGTATAGCTTGATAAAAACAAGTCGGCTAATGGAGCTGATTTAGGAATCACTCATGACAAATGCAAACAGTGGTCAGAGTGGGATTTAAGCCAAGAAAACTTCTAAATACATATTAAGTGGTACCTATGACAACTGAGCAGCATTGCCTCTTTTTGTTTACTTATTAATAATAATTATAATTTTTTTTGTCAGTTTTGTTTCTTTAAGCAGTTTATTTGTGTTGTTCTTTTTTACCAAACAGAAAGTTCTAAACAATGGATCTTTGTACCTTCATGTGTTTATAAGTAAACTGGGTAAGGTAATTGATTCACTGTCTCCAAGGTATAACAGACTTGCTGTGGTAAATAAAACCAAAAGTAAGTAAAATGTTTACTAGATTCTCTGTTGTTATAAAGGTGCAAAGAATCTAATATCAATAGTTAAGAAGAAAATAGAAATTTACAAGGGTTTCTTTCTAATAGAGAAAAAAATGCTCTTGATTACAGACTGAAGGAGAAAAAAGATTCTATATTTATTTCTAACTTGATTGCCTTTTTACTGAACATTTGTTATTTTAGTTTTCTATAATTATTGCATTCATTACTGGTTATGTACGTTATGAGGTCAAAGCGAAATGAATGAATCTACTAAATGGAAATCAGACATTTTCTTTATTTTTCTTAAGAGGAATTATGCAACTATTTTCTATAAACAAGTACTAATTAAATTATTGT
Organism: Isaurus tuberculatus; assembly: GCA_025447995.2. Classification (NCBI taxonomy): domain Eukaryota; kingdom Metazoa; phylum Cnidaria; class Anthozoa; order Zoantharia; family Zoanthidae; genus Isaurus; species Isaurus tuberculatus. The sequence goes on along the minus strand of JAOEHV020002199.1, from coordinate 5,737 downwards.
TTTTTGAGTGACATAATATATAATCTTTAAAAAATGTTAGCTATAATAATTATGTATTTGCCTTTAAAAATTCCTTGAATTTTTTTACAAAACGTTTGAATGAACCAAGATCGTAGACTCTTCGCAAAATTTAATATTATTTTGTCTGTTATTAATTATAGCCGAGATTGTATCACAGTTAAAAGCAACATTGTTTTCAATTGATAATTTTTTGTATTTATGTGCATATATAAAGCACTTTTGAGAGAGCAATTTATCTAAAAAAGAATTCAAACTTAAAGCTAATTTGAACATAATACATTACCTCAAAAGTAAATTCAAGCAGGCATTACTTTACAATTACCATCAGTACATATTAATCACATAACTGAAAAGATCATTCACAACAAAATTCTTTAATTTGTCTGTGTTAATATACATACCCTACAAGCCATATACATGAGTTAAAAAGATAGTTAGCCTATAAGATAGTATCATCACCCTAACAAAGGATATTGATACAAATTCAAAAGGAGAAAAAAAATCATTGTCATAATACCTGTTTTTCATTTTCACTATATTTAAAGCACATAGATTGCAATTTCCCAAGCACTATAAACTTCTCACTTACCAGTTGAATTAAATCATATTTTAACAGTGTTGACAATTTATAAAAAACGGCGAGTGAGCAAAACTGTTAATCTACTGAGTGGCAAAACTGATGCAGACCCAGGAATGGTAAGTATTTTAAACATTTTTTTTTTCAAAACAGTTTCTGATCTTCCTATAGAACTTTTCATTTTTAATCTTGAATAATCTTTTATTTAATTAGCTAAAGCTAATTTCTATATTTTTTGTTTTTATATCCTAAGAATGACAACGTAAAGTGATACAATTTATATTGCCCCCTTTCCATATGAATATGTTCAAAAGCACATTACAACAATCAGTTTACCCCCAGCGGCCCAAAAGCACATTTGAGCACCTCTGGCAGCTGTTTAAAAAAAAAACTTTTCTAAGATAACCAAACAAAGTGAATTCTGGTGTAGTTTCAGTACAAACATCACCATATTTGGCAACATAAACAAATGTTTGTACTGATGCTAGACCAGAAATTATGCAACATGTTTGCTATCTCAGAAAAGGTCTATGCTGGTAATCATTTACCTACCTTGGAAGGATGGAAAGAAATTTTAAGGGAGCAAGGAGGAGATAACATTTTTGTGCCATGATTAAGTTTTTCTAATTATTTAACAAACTTTTTTTAAGTTTTTGTTTTAAAGTCATAAAAATTGTCGTCGAAGGTGGGTAAACTTGATGGAGTTTGACCAAAAGTTTTTTTAGCAGAAATGGCTATAATCTAATCTTAATTGTTAATAAAGATGTGGCCAATTAATAAGTTTTTTATTAAAGTTTGAAAGAAAATCAGGTTTTAAACTTTCAAAATTTTGATTTTAAAGAGTCTTGAAAAACTCCTAATTATTATTTTGTTTACATCCTTTCAAATTGTTTTTCTCAAACAGGTGGTTGAAAACAAATCCCAAGAACTTGACATTATCTCCTACTGGCATCCTAACCTGACAATAAACATGCTAGATGATCAAACTCCATGGACAATTGGTTCAGTCCCACCTCCAATGGATGAATGTATGGTAGATAATCTACTTACCTTTTATATGTTCACAAATCCAATTTTTTTTAACACCATGATTTATGAAGTAATTTCTGTAAGTTACTCAAAGTAAGTAATTAAGTAACTTCAGCTTAAATAAATTAATTTTTAATTATGAGATGAAATCTACTGAAAGTTACTGGTAAATTTTTTTGATAATTGCAATAAGTTTATCATGAATCAAATGTTTCTCAAGGATACATATAGATCATTATAGTAATTCATCCTACTCCATCTCCTCTTGATTTCATCATCATCATCATTATTATTGTCATCATCCTCATTATTGTCATCATCCTCATTATTGTCATCATCCTCATCATCATCACCAACATCATTAGTATCATCACTAACTCTACTTCTGGTGATAGTCAAATCACACTCACAGGAGTATTGCAACTATAGTTTTTATTAAGAAAATCAAGATCTTTCCTTTTTGGTTTTGGCACTCTCAGGGTGGATATATTTAAAGTGATAAAGCAGAACCATAAAAAGTGAGGATGTAAAATTAAACCTTTATGCAAACTGCTGCAGAAATGATTAAGTCAGATTTAATTTATTTAATATGTTCCAAAAAAATTTGTTTTTATTTTTTATTTTGCAACAGTTATCAAGTTTGATAATATCACCAACAAATATTACCCTGTTCTTTACCTAAATACCTACTGGAATCTCAATAGTGATTATATGCCCATCAATGATACAACAAAGTGAGTACATGTTTTTATTATAATTTGTTTTAATTAGCTTTTTGAAACTCATAATCAAGATGATATGTCTTAAAAAGTATAATTAATAAAATTATAATTTATTTAATTTTTTATGCTTTTGTATAAATGAGATTTTGCAGAGACATTGTATAAATATTAAAAATTATATGAAGTCTGTTACAATGGATAAAAATCTTTTATTAGTGCTCATTCATCTGACAGTTTAGACCAGACTTGTAGTTTAATGAATTGATAATGCAGATGAATCTGTTTTTGAAGGGATTCAATACAATTTTGCAGTCAATTCTGATTTGGATTCGTAGATGTACTTACAATAACTATACTCAAACAATCTTCATTTGCTAATTGCTAACTATACTAATTTTAATTAAATAAGTAGAAATCTAGTCATTATTTATGGCAAATGCTGCAATCTGATTGGCTACCGAACTCTCTATCTTTCAGGTAATAGATAGTGCCATGGGATTCATGGGTGTAAACATCCAATATGGCATCTTTATCTTGTTTTTTGATGTGTTTAGGAAGATAATTTGTATCTTCTTGTAAAGGTTTCTACTACGTTAAAACAATTAGACTACTTGTTCTTGTTCTCTACAAGTCAAATAGTCCATTTGGCATTATGCACCTCACTGGCAATATTTTTGACTAGTTGTAGAAACTCAAACTGGTAGTCTAATTGTTTACTGCAGTTCATTGGTAATTTAGCATTTGTTCCGATAACATGCTTGAAATTCCATTTAATTGGCATGTTTTTTTTGTAAAATATATTTTATCAATTAGGTCCCTTGAGTTGCACTTGACTTACAGCCCAATATCGCTGTTCAAATGGCAAATGTATGAATCCCAGAGAATACGACAAAAGTGGTTTGCAGTTTTCGGAGATGATGTTCAACAAACAGATGAAGAGCAAGATGTTATGAAGGTGAGAGTTGCTTTCAAATTAAAATAATTAAAATTAATCTTAATTAATCTAAACTGATTAATAAAGCACTTCATATAAAAATACATTAATACAATAAGTACAATTTTTTAGTGTTTTTGAAAAAATGTCATCAGCGACATTTTTTTTCACTGCAGAAGTTGCTTAACACTTTTTTCTTAGAATAATGCGTTTTGAAAAACAAAAATTAAAGAACTCATGGATAAGTGTAACATGCGACTTTGCTTCAAACTGATTAATAGCAATTTTTTTTGTTGGAGCCAGCCAAGATTTGTTTTTTTGTATAAAATAATTTAATAAAAGTTTTACATTTTAAATAAAAACTTTAATTATTATTATTTTTCCTTCTTTTTAGAGAACGTTGGTTGAAACCAACCCATATCTCCTGGGACTTACAATGATAGTCACTCTGGTTCACAGTGTCTTTGAATTTTTAGCTTTCAAAAATGGTAGGAAATGTGTCTCTTTAGACCAGACTTTTTAAATTTGGTTTTTGATACCAAACTAATATTATGTAATTCTATTGCACTGTGCTCTTATTTCCAACAAGTGTGAGAGCAAAGAAACAAAACAGGAAACCCAAACAACCACTTTTTCAAATTTATTTAAATTTTAAAAATAACTGCAATGTGTGTTACATCAAATACATGCACACCTGCAAATAGTATTGCTGATCGAGGGAGGGGGGGGGTGGTGTTGATTTATTCTATTTAATACAAGTCTGAAGACTATTTCAGATAATAATTTAAAAAATTCGATGGATTTCACCATGCTGTTATTTAAATATATGATCAGCTGAAAAAAAAATGTTTAGGAGTTTATATTTCAGATAGTGTGTGAGCTGTACACACACGACTGTCAGCCATAACCGTCAGCCAGAGTTGTTGGTATTGGTTAGTTTATTTATTTTTTTCTGCTTTTTAATTTTTTTAGTCCATTTAATTATATTAATTAACTTTTTCAGTAACTTTTTTGCCATTGGCATCTCTACCTTGAAAATTCCTTTAGTTTTGTAGTGTTCCAAGTATGAAATGTTGAAATTATGCTTTTGATTATGAAGAAAAATACAACAGTAAGTAAACATTTCAAATTTGAAAAAGATAATTTTTATGCAAATATAACTCAGTATTATTAATATTTTAATGTTATAGATATTCAGTTTTGGAGAAGCCGCAAGTCTTTAGAAGGTCTTTCTGTACGCTCAGTGTTCTTCAATGTCTTTCAAGCAGTTGTTGTGTTGTTGTATGTACTTGACAATGAAACAAACACTGTTGTCATCATTAGCTGTGGTGTTGGCCTTCTCATTGAAATGTGGAAAATTACTAAAGCTGTTAATATTAGTGTAAGTGAATCCAGGAATTAAAGTACCTTGAAGCACATGATCAACCCCCAGGTAAAAATAGTCCCGAGGTCTGTTGTCGATGACTGTTTTGAGCCTCTGTAGTATAGTAACAATCATCAGAGTCAAAGATAATTAGCCTCACCAAAAGGAACAAGTAATCAATCGTTTTTAATTGTCAACACAAATTTTAAGTTGTTTTGGATGAGTGGACAACTACATAGATGGGTCCCTGAAACCCCAAAGGTGCTTGATTATAACTATAGAATTTATTAATAAGCTAATGAAATTCTTGGATGAATACTGAACATTGTATGAATGTATGTACATGCAAGCTGGTAACAAAAACAACTTGTTGGTTCGCGAAAAATTTGCATTACCTCCTTTCCTACTAGTCACACCTTTCAAATGGTATTCACAAACTATTCAATGAGTTCAAATCTATTATAATATTAATATTAGTCATAAACATGCTTTTATTGTCAACAGTTTGACATTGAAAATCGTTGGTTTGGTGTGATTCCAAAGATAAAGTTAACTGATAAGGACACATATACCCAGTCTGAAACTAAAATTTATGATCAGGTGAGTTTTGAAACTAATTAATAATAGACTTTATAAGTGTTATAGATACAACTTTTGTACAAGTTCAAGCCTGATGGAATGTCACTGTTATCCTGACAGTTTTGATACTCTCAACAGATGGCGTTTAAATACTTGTCTTGGCTGCTGTTCCCATTGTTGTTCTGTTATGCAGTATATTCATTATTGTATCAGGAACATAAGGGCTGGTATTCCTGGGTTTTAGGCATGTTATATGGCTTCCTGCTTACATTCGGTAAGATACCTTCCAAAGATAAATATAAATTACATTTTAAAAATTTTTATTACACATAGCACGAGAATTTTATTCCGTAAAGCTCATTTGTAGAAATCTATACCCTTTTTAGTTTCACATGTGAAAAAAGCCTATACCGCCAATCAGAATGACGTCAGCTTTTTCACATGTGGAAGTATAACCAATCAACGATACGGTAAAGGTGGGGGAGCCAATCACAATCGTGCATCGTTTACTT
>JAOEHV020002111.1:2582-19298 GCA_025447995.2 Isaurus tuberculatus | reverse complement strand
TATTTTTTTTGGGGGGGCGGCCGCCCCCCCTGCCCCCCCGGTGCCGCCGCCACTGCATAAGCTAACAAATATTTATGTACTAGAGATTTGACAATCCTCTTTTTATAATCCACAGACATCGACGATCTTCTTGAAGGATCAGTTGAGGAAATTCTCGTACTTGTATGGGGACTTGTTGAAACATTTTTAATCTCGCCACAGAAAAGAATGTATGGTCATTCACATAGCTCAGCGCGGGATTTCATTTTAAACTGGGTCCGTGAAAAACTTCCTCACAGAGATGTGAAAAACTTTACAACTGATTGGCAGAACGGTGTCGCCATTTGCGAGTTGGTAAACGCAATTCAACCGAATCTTATCCCACAAAAACTTTACTCCGATAAGACAAACTGCGAAGGAAACGCCAAACTGGGAATTCAAATTGCTTATGATGCATTCGGAATACCGCAAATTATTTCTCCGTATGATGTTGCTTCATTACAACTTGACGAGCTAAGCATCTTGACCTACATCGCGTTGTTCTGCAAATATGTTACGATAGAAAACCAACAGTTGCAAGAAACCAACGACAATAACAATTTACCAAAACGAGAAAAGGAGGACAATTCGTGTAGAGTATATGGAACGGGTTTAAAAGCTGGAGAGCTTGGAAAACTAGCCGAGTTTATTGTGGAGCTAAACGGCGCTAAACCCACAGATATCACAATTGCTGTAGAATGTAAACCTATGAGTGAAGAATACCAAGAAAAACCGGAGCTAAGCGTAAAACCGCTGGGTAAAAGCACATATGCGGTAAAATATCTCCCGACGCGTCCCGGGGAATATGTTATTAGTATTCTCCATCGCGGCGCCCATATTCTAAGAAGTCCTTTTTATTTGACTGTTTCTGAACCAAAATCTAAAAATGGTTCGAAATATCGAAATAAAAAAATAACTGGAACTTCATCTTTAGAATCACTTTCAAGTAACGAAACTCAAAGCTCAGATTCATCAGTTTCTGAAACAGTCCAATCAGAAAAGCTATATATGCTTCCAGATTCGCCCCATTTCCTTTCCTCCACTCCTTTGCGCCAAAATTATCTTCTTGGTTCTCAGATCTTTGTCAGCCCCGAATGGCGCTCGCCTATGAACACTGCGGAAGGCCCAGGACTTCTGGTTGGCGAAGTAGGTCAAGTAGGACGATTCACTGTGCTCACGGACAGCACTAAAGGACCTTTGAGTGTATGTATCAGTTGTCCAGCGGTTTCCATTCCAGTACCGTACGTGAAAAGCGAAAAGAAAGGAAACAATACAGAGCATCGCGTGATGTATATTCCGACAGAGCCTGGGACTTACGAAATTTACATTAAATGGGGCGAAAACTCAGTTAAAGGAAGTCCATATAAGGTATTCATAAACGACGTCATTACTGAGAATGGAATTAACGAAGCAGAGCAGAAAAGCCTAGGTCGAGATAAAAGTGACGGGGAAAGAAGAGAGATATGTGTTTACTATTCTGCTTCGTGCACCAGCCCAAAAGCTCGTAGCGACAAAATACAACTTGAGAGATTTTTAAGGGAAAAAGGAATTACCGAGAAAAAAGACTACATATCCTGGGTGGCACTAGATCTTGATATGAAAAAGGCAGAAAGGGACAAGATCATTGAAATTGCCGGTACTAGAAAGACACCGATGTTATTCATAAATAACAGATTCATAGGAGGCTTTGAAGATGTTATAATTATAGACAAACAGGGACGTTTCGACGCGTTGTTAAACTAAAACGTTCTGGACCGGAGTTAACTTTAATAAAATACATGTAATTACAGTTTACCACATATAGTTTAAAATATAATTTTAAGGGTGCGTTCTTGTTGATCAAATACGTAATAGAAATAATCGAGTTATTCTTAAAATATTTTGAATTTCCTTGGAATAGTTTTATTATTATATTTTTTGGAAGACTTCGATTTTTTTTTTGGAATCATTGGATTTTCTTGGAATATTCTAACAGTAGTTTTGCTTCTGATATCACAAAAGCTAGGGTAAATCAAAAAGGTGACTTCATCATACTTCATCACATGTGGCTCGACGATCAAAAAACTTGATTAATCTGTTTTCAGTTTTGGAACATAAAAACCTCCAAAGTTCAGAATTTTTCCAAATTATATTCAACGTTTCATAAGAAAACGCCCTAAAAAAATTAAATAAAGCACCAAAAATATTAGGTTCAGTATTTAGCTTTAAAGTTTAACTTGCATTATAAATTATTGAAGGCATAACAAAGAGTTGGGTGTTTTGCGTTATAAAAAATGTTTACAGTTTTCTTTGCAATTCCATAAGCCGAACAAGCAATTAGATTCAAAAGTTCAATCGTGTTAGCTAAATTGGTTAGAAATAAATAGGCATAAATCTTGCTAAAAATTGCTATGGGGAGTTTAAATTATTTACTATTAATTACTTGTCAAATTATTCAATACTAACGTATTGGTTGAGCTGTTCATAATAAAAAGAATAACCACAGCTTTATAAATATATATTATAATATTTGGAGACTCGGACATACGGATATCCTATAAATATTTATTAGAAATGAAGCTCTACACGGAAAATTTAATAAAGTTAAACATCTACTTGGAGTTCGCCTAGTTATAGTAGTTTGAATGGAAAATTACAGCCCATTTTAAAACGAGATGCAATACTAGAAAACAATCATAAAACAGGTAACTCGTTTTCTAATAAATGACAAGATATTGACCTCATCCACGTGTCTTTCTTATCATATCACGAATGATCGAGTGTGTCGTGTTATGTCGTATATTAGTATGTTATACTGTTTTATGCCGTGTTTTGTTATATACTGATATCGTTTTAATTCACGTGTTGTCCGTATATGTCGTGTCGTGCAGTAATATGTTGTGTTCTATTATCTCGTGTTTTCTCTTGTTGTTTTGTAGTGCTAAAATTCTTCCAACTCCGACCCCTTTCAAGGATGTGTGATTTTCAGCATTGTCAATAAAATAAAAAGAATAAAAACGTCGAGCTTTATTGTAATTTTCCATATTAAAATGAATAAACAAACCATTAAATGAATAAATAATAATAAAAACTAATAATTTTAGCACAGTTTACAGGCTGAATTACAAGTTTAGTCAAAAGCACTTTATTACAACAGATAATAGGGACTTTAAGCAATGAGGACGGCAACGCCGACGGCAAGAAAACAATAGTAAGTAATGGTAATAGGACTGAGTGGAGTCCAATTTGGTCTGTTATCATTACGCGTGATTAACAATCCTATCACCAATTTATTACAATAATTACAGTTTCCGAAAACTTATCTGAAAGACAAAATTTTTGCAGATAAAAGCTCATTTTATTAATGTTCATAACTTTACAGAACAACCAAAACCGGAAATACACTAGCTTTCCTTACCGTGGGCGCTTATTGTTTACTAGTTGCTGATTGGTCAGAAATCCTGACAACCAGATTGTGATTGGTTCATTCAACTGTCCGATAACAGGTAGCCGAAAACAAGTAGCCGATAACAGAGTTTTGTTATCGGACAGTTTCCAAGGCGAATGGGCCAATCAAATTTGAGGAAATTGTACTTATTATAATAAATACAATAACTGCACGTTGGAATGCATCGAACTGAGCACCTGCACGTAGTTGCCGGTAAAAACAGAACGTAAAAAGACCTATTTTGGAGTTCTGGGGACGACGAGGACATGATGACAAAAATATTCTCAGTATTTCTTTACCTTCAAGGAAAAACTTTTAGTCGTTTTCGTTTCACAGTGTTTAAGACGGAGAAAATAAAATCCTAATGATCTACACAAAAAAGTTAAGAGCAAATAAAGAATATATTTTTTTCCTGAGCCGTTGTCGTTGGCGTTGCTTAAAGTCCCTAATGGTTTTAACCTAGCAGGGCATCATTTTACCTCATACCAGTTGCTTTTAGCTGTTACACTTTTTTTAAATAAGACCAGCTCAAATGGATTTCGCGATTAATTTTTCAATAATGAAGTTTACTAAAAGTAAAATGTTAAGAAAAAATTATGAAAATCTAGTGTTACAAAAGAGTAGCTTCATCTAATTCCCCGCTGCGAAAACGAGTAACAACCTGGGCACTACATTGGTTAAAGTAAGCCTGGGCAACGCGTTTGGGTAGACAGAAGTAAGCGTCTTTTAATACGAACCCGAACTCAAAAACTACAAATGTTTTGAATGAAACTGGCATCCCAGGAGAGTAAGATTGTAAAGCAATCAATAACGCAACTAGAGAAACTCAACCTCGTAGTCTAAGGCCGAGTTTAAACGTCGAACTTCGCATGTGTCGTACTAAACTCCAATTTGGGTCGACCCAAATTAACTATTAAATTCGACATTTGATTTAGACGTCGCATCTTATACTGTCGCATTTAATTCTTGAGAGGGATTTATGATTCGTTCCCAGGCCAATTTTCTTTTCATTTTTTTCAAACATGCCGCGATCTAGTCGTTCTGCGCTCCTACGCGCGGAGAGCGTTTACATTGTATATTTTCCATAACAGTACAAGGGGTGTAGCCGGAGTTCACGCGTACCAGTTTACTGAAAACGGTTGGTTGTTACATGCATATATAAATATTGGAAAATAGTGGAATACAATCTTTACAATTTCATCTGTGAATAACTATAATATTGAAAATTAAACCCGGTGAAGCGTTATGCTAACTGGTAAGGTCAAGTAATTGTGATGAGCTGAATAAATACTGGTGGCAAGTAGAGACTTGGAGAATGACTGAGACAGACGAAGATAAGCTTAATATGTTTCCGAGAAGATGTCTACGAAAAATTCTACGGATCTTTTGGCCTATGAAATTAAGAAACGAAGAACTTTATACCAAAGCAAGGATAATTCCAGTAGGCGAGCAAATTTCGAAGAGGCGATTGAAGCTTATCGGGCATGTACTTCGTAGAGATACATCAGACAACGCAAGAGTTGCACTTACTTGGACACCAGAAGGCAGACGAAAGAAGGGACGACCACGTGTAACGTGGCGTAGAACTGTGGAGGCAGAACGAAACAAGCTGGGATGGAGATCATGGACATCCGCGGAACTCGCGGCGAAAGATCGCCTAAGTTGGAGAATATATCTTGACACGGCCTTATGTGCCACATAGGCACGGAGAGACTTTGATTGATTGAATAAATACTGAATGAGGAATCCCGAGGGATTGCGCGAGGCGCGGAATTTCAAATGCCCAATATAAACATATTTCTTTTGTGTCAGAGACAGCACTTTTTGTGTAAGTGGAGCAAAATTACTTCATGGGGAAGGAAAGACCTGAAGACAACTAGTGGATATTTTTCTGTTGTTCCTTTATTGTATTATCTCGGCATAAAATCAGGTACTGAACCTTAAAAATGTCATCGTTTTCATTTAAAATATTCGCTGTAATATTCAAGCTCTTCGACTTTCTCGATATATTTTTGTGTGCGCTCTTGGTATTCAACGCCGTTTTGGGTAATACCCTGCTCCAACTTGCGAACAGACACAACTGCTGGCGGTGTAATTTGACACCAAATACAACTACTGTTAACTGATCTCTGCATATCAAGTAGCAAAAAACCAAAGAACAGCCGCTAGCGCGGGAAAAATATACATTAAAATAATTTATGCATTTAGTTCGGCACATTTGAAGTTCGACGTTTAAATCAGATGTCGAACTAGAGTCGAAAAATCTACTGGCTCAGTCGAAGATGCGACGGAAGTCGCGATTAATTTAAATCTACCGTACCCAACTGATTTAGACATCGAACTTCACATGCATTTAATTCCTGAGTTTAGTTCGGCACATGCGACTGAGTTCGACGTTTAAACCGGGCCTAATTGTTTTAACGATTAAAAATAGTCACTACCCCGTTAATGATTAATGCTTTGTGTATACGATCCTCCTAATTAGCTAATTTCAAACAAAATCAAATTACTTAGTTCTTTTAATGTTCCAGAAATTTATCTTTCATTCCTTTGGGGAAAAAAAATTGTAGGTCCTAAATTTCCGGTTTCTACTCGGGACTCGGGATTTTCTAGCAAAATCGGGATATAGGATTTATCCGCTCAAATCTAGTTATTTGGACACTCTGGGGTTAGTAATTGGTCGTGGTAACTTATCACAAACAAAAGTATGGATGAAACACAGTGCTCTCAATAAGCACCGACGTCCGACGAAGAGCTTCGGCTACTTTGATCAGAGAAGTCGGCTACTTTTTCAATATATCAGTATAATTGTAAAAATAAGCAAAAAAAAAAACCTTATTGGTGATAAGAGATCGTCCTTATTTTTATACACAATTTCATGCCCAGAACGCTGGAAATAGCGTTTCAGAGCTTCCAGATTTCAAATTTAGACCCCCCTAGGAAAATAATACCGTCGCCTACTCTACTCAAACTGGCTGCCTACTTCAAACCTTATTGAAATCCCTGAATCATATGTGAAGCACTTGAGGTCGATTCGATATCAAAGGGCAAACTCATTTCAAAGATCGCGTTAGTGCAGAAGAAAGAGCGGGTAATATAAACTTATTTATTTTGTAATAAAAATGATGCCTTGTGGTCATTGGGCGCAGTTGTTAAAATCTCTACTTTTAGACACTAGGTCTCGGATTTGATCCTCGGATCTGCCGAAATGTGAACACTTTTATGATCTTCTTTTCCGCAAAGTTAACTAGCTTCTGCTTAAAGCTAACCTGTGATGGATTAGTGTCCCGTAAAAGGGGAGTTAAAGACTTTTGTCCGATTAGCACTTCAGAAAACTGAAATAAGCGACGGCTGCAATGAGCCACTAGGCTCGTGAAAGGATTTAGCATCTGTAAAAATTAGAAAATTGGTAGCTGAGGGGTTTGAGGAAGACAGAATCCATTTTCTGTTCTTGAAACTAAATTAGGATGGAAAATACGACCTAAGTTCAAACAGAAATTAGCGACGTGATCCAAACTCGAGAACATATCTACAGATCAAGCACTTGTGTTGTGCTGTTGTCTTTAACGTGCAAATAATGATAATAATAAATAAAAAAAAGAATACTTATCTTTTTTTTTCTAACATTCTAAAAACACGAAACTGCAATCAACCTTCAATTTTTCCAGGCATCGTGTTAATGCTAAAAGTGGCATTACCGTATTTGTTTAAATAAGCGCCGCCCTCGTATAAGCGCCGCGCTTTGAACCAAAAAGCTAATAAGCGCCATCCTCGTATAAGCGCCGCGTTTTGAACCAAAAAGTTAATAAGCGCCACCTTCGTATAAGCGCCGCGTTTTGAACCAAAAAGCTAATAAGCGCCATCCTCGTATAAGCGCCGCGTTTTGAACCAAAAAGTTAATAAGCGCCACCCTCGTATAAGCGCTGCGTTTTGAACCAAAAAGTTAATAAGCGCCATCCTCGTATAAGCGCCGCGTTTTGAACCAAAAAGCTAATAAGCGCCACCCTCGTATAAGCGCCGCGTTTTGAACCAAAAAGCTAATAAGCGCCACCCTCGTATAAGCGCTGCGTTTTGAACCAAAAAGCTAATAAGCGCCACCCTCGTATAAGCGCCGCGTTTTGAACCAAAAAGCTAATAAGCGCCACCCTCGTATAAGCGCTGCGTTTTGAACCAAAAAGCTAATAAGCGCCGCGTTTTGAACCAAAAAGTTAATAAGCGCCGCCCTCGTTTAAACGCTGCGTTTTGAACCAAAAAGTTAATAAGCGCCACCCTCGTACAAACGCTGCGTTTTGAACCAAAAAGTTAATAAGCGCCGCCTTCGAATAAGCGCCGCTGAACCTGATATGGACAAGACAAATGATGAGGACTAAAAGTTCTATACCAAATTGTAAAGCCATTATAGCAGAATTAAAAAAATGCTGTTTCTTTTAAATAAGCGCCGCCCCCAAATAAGAGCCGCATGTTCCACGTGAAAATTTAAGAAGCGCAGCGGTGCTTTTTCAATCATATACGGTAATCATATAAAAACTGATAGTCAAAGGGAGTAAAAATAGGCTAGAATATTTCTAAACATTTTAGCAACTTTCTGGTATAACTAACTTTTGTCTTTTACGTAAAATAATTTACATGTCTATTGCGTTGCCAGAATGACAAAAACAAGAAACTGCACTTAACCGAGGAATTCTTCCAGGTTTCGTAATAAAAGTAAAGTTGGCATAACGACTGGGAAATTTTAATAATTATTTCTGTTTTTCTTGATTGTCGATCTGAGACACGCATAAAGATGTTTCACAAGTTAGAACACATTTTCGCACCGTTCATTGGACATTATAATGAATATTAATTCAAATTTTGCCATTTTCGGAGTGAAAGGTACGGACGAACTGTAATACAATATAGTTTCAAATCAGTCTGTGAAAAGGTTTTGTTAACGCTGGCTCGTTAAAAAAACCCACCTTATGAAAAAAATTTCCTTAACACTTTTTGCCAACCAACAAACGAGCGAATAAAACTCTATACCTTACCGTGTCGTTGAAATCTCAGTACATATAAAATAAACAAACCAATTCATTGTAGGTTCGAGTTCAAGAGATTGCAAACTCATGAAAAATCGACTAGAGCCGCCTCTTTTTATATTCATACTGAACCAGCTAATAAAGTCGCCGATTCTTCACAACTCGTAACTTGAAATCGTTAGCGCCTACCGATCACGCATTATATTTACTAAAGCAAAATCACGTGTAACTACAAGCACACGTATCGTGATTTGTCACAGTAATTAATTGGCTTTGCTGCTATTTTTCCATCAGGACAGGAGAAAGCGCGCTCCCTTCTGTGTGGGCGTGCAACAGATGAGGCTGGTTTTTGTGAAGTAGTTCCTGTGTTTTGTTGGCCTCCCTAAAAACCAGTAACAAAAACAATAACAGTAACAATAACAATAACAACAATGATAACAATAACAGTAACAGTAACAATAGCAATACTAAGCAAAATAATAGCAATAACAACACTAACCATAGCAATAACAGCAATAACAATATCAATAACAATAATAATAGCACTGAAAATGAAACCGAAACGTAATCATTTTTCATTCTTCTAGGGTGTAAAACTTACAAATTTATCAAACTGTTTCTTTAGAAACACCGACGCAGCATCCCATTTTTACTACAATTAAAGGCTAGAGTAGAGAAACCAGAGCTAATTCCTTGATGAAATCGAAGTAGAAACTTCGATGCGATTTCCGAAAATGAGAAAAGTAAACAAAAATGAGTTAGTAAAGATGAAAGTAGCAGAAGCTAAGCTGCGTAACTAATAGTTTTATCTCCTCTCCGATGGTCCAGAGTCTTCTTACCTGGACCCTTTCGCGTTTCATGTTTGCCTTATAATGCTGTATTTGTCTGTTCAAGAGCTTGTTATCCTCCCGCGCTTTTGTAATCTCTTTTACTAACCTCTCCATTCTCTTACTTTTAGCTTGGGTCCTTTGACAAAAAAATAGCAACCGCAATAAGTAATGGACGAAGCAGTCCCTTTGCGTCCATTTCGGATAACGATATTGAAATGACATTCCTCAAAACACCAAGAAGGTAACAAAATTTGGTTTAAAAGTATTTCAAGGTAAGTAAAAGTATTTCATGCGTGTTGTTGTAAGTTAAGTTGCTCATGCATGAGTTTTGTCACGCTCTGTGGTTCAATTAATATTAGTACTTTTTTTTCTTACAAATCTTTCTTTTATCTTAAAAGGAAATTTCTATAGATCAGTTGCCTCGCTGGTATGTACTAAAACACTTATTCTATTTCAATTTCGGTGAATAGTGGCTTAATGAATATCTACCTCGCACCTTCGGCGCTCAGTAGATATTCTGCCACTACACGCTTTTTTTAATAAGAACAAGTAACTTTCGGCCGAGGCTGGGTTGTTCTTAACTTTTTCGCAATTTCAGCCTCAAATTGTTCTTAAATTGTTCTTATTCCTGAAATTTCTAAACAGTGGATTAGTTGCCCGGAACAATAAAAGTCGCTAAGAAATACATGTTTGTTATTGTTTCATCCAGCGATATGCGATAAAATCATTTAAAAAATGAAAAGAGCGTTTAGAAATGTTATTATGAACTTAAACGTACATCTCAATCTGTGTACAAGGATTTTAAAAATAAAATTCTTAAATTTGTCGGATCAAAATTTCAGCCTCGTGATTGTTCTTAGCTTGTTCTTAATTTTTGGGCAAATCTCAGCCTGGGTGTTCTTATAAAATTTGTTCTTATAAAAAGAAAAGCGTGTATCCACAATACAATAGATAAACAAGTTCTCACCACGGGGATTTTCAGAGCTTGTTTACAAGTAGATACAGTTGGTCAGACAGATGAGGGTCTTAGAAGGTCCGCTTGAGCGGCTAACATATAAGGCAGCCGATAAGAAGTGCCCTCAGTGGAAGAAACAGACCACAACACCGGGATCACTACCCTGCTCTTTTCGATCAGTGCGTGGGTTCTTTTAAGTCCCCCGATAGACTGTCGAGAGACTGGACCTACGGTTTAACGTCCTTATCCAAGAAGACGCGAAGATCTAATCATTTGCAGATGTTAGAACAAAGGCAGCACCTTCTCCTCAATTATTTTAAGACCCTAAGTGTTGGTCCGGCCGGGATTCGAACCCGAGCCTCCCGCTCGATAGACTGGCACCTTACCAACTAGGCTAACCGGGCGACGGTTATAATTGAAATAGAATAAGTGTTAAATGACGTGAGTGATCTTTGGGGTTATCTTCGCCTAACCTGAAACGCCAGTAAAACCTGAAAAATCACGTTCCTTTTTTATTTGGAAGGCTAATGAGACGTTTCCTACTTCGTAGAATAAAAATGAACAATTACAAGCTAAAAAGACTAGATACATTCTGAAATCATGCTGTTGTGAACCAATCAAACTGTAAGAGAAACTCACAATTTCAAAATGGACATAATTATACAAAAAAATTAATACCAAGTTCAAGTTTAAGTTTATTAATTTGTACCATCTTTAACAATAATATTTTTAATGTTAAAGTAAATTAATCTACACTTAAGGGTACAGGATATCTGAAATAACTTTTCGTTAAACAGGCCAGATATCCCAATAAAATGATTTTAGGCATTGCGAGGTCATTTGGATCAGTTGGTACACTGATTATTAAAGATTATTATATAATACTATATAATACAAAGCGCTTTACATACACAAAAATACAAAGAGGTGAGGCTTGCTTTTTAAAAAATGTTCATGTATATGTACAAAGAATACATATATCTTTTTTGATTTAGTATTACACTAATAAAGATTTAAGCTGATGTTACATGATGCAATTTTTCAGGCAACTTGTATCGCAACGCCATTGCGAGAGAAGTTGTGCCAGTCATTGCAGCGTGTAACACCCCGTGCAATGGCTAAAATCGTTGCGAGACAAGTTGCAGACATCGCTGCCGAAAGAAAAATCCAGTTTTACTTTTTGTAATGATTTTAGTTACAAATTTCAAGTTGCAGGAGCCATTGCGCCGCGTAACATGGTTTGCAATGGCTGGTGCAACTTGCCTCGCAATGGCGTTGCGAAGCAAGTTGCACGAAAAATTGCCCCGTGTAACATCAGCTTAAGAGTGTTAGCAATATATACCATCTCCGTCCGTTTCACTTTTTCATCAATGGTTCAAGAAACAAGCGAGTACTTCCGATTGTTTATGATGACAAATTTTATGTCGAAAAACAGTTTAATGGTTCAAGAAGAACGTACCGATTAAGTTCGTTGATAAGACATTGATGTCCTCTTTGATATTCCTGTAAAAGTTCAAAGTCTCTCCTTTGAATAGAGTAGCATGGCAGACTTCCTGTCAAGAAAAAATGAAATTTCAAGTGCATGTATGTTAAAGCACCTCAGATTTTAGGTTCATTGTCATGAACAGATTACCATCACAATCATTACATCCGAACCCTGTTCACCTTCTTTATTTTTATCATTTTTATCATCATCATCATCATCATCATAATCATCACCATCATCACCACCACTACCACCAGCATTATCATCATCACCACCAACATCAGCATAATCATCATCATCATCACCACCGGCCTCACCACCACCAACATTAGCATCATCATCATCATCATCATCACCACCACCACCAGCATCATCATCACCACCACCAGCATCATCATCACCAGCATCATCATCACCACCACCACCAGCATCATCATCACCACCACCACCATTATCATCATCATCACCATCACCATCATCATCACCACCACCACCACCAGCATCCTCGTCGTCATCACCACCAGCAGCAGCATCATTATCATCATCATCACCACCACCACTACCAGCATCATCACCATCATCACCACCACCACCACCAGCATCATCATCATCACCACCACCAGCATCATCATCAACATCATTATCATTCTCATGATCATTTTCACTAATATCATCATCACCATTGTCATCATTGTCATCGTCATGATTACCGTCTTCACCCTCATAATCTTCACTATTACTATCTTCACCATCATCATTTTCACCATTCAAAATATAAAATAAAACAATCTACTTTAAGTTTCAATTGTCGAATGTGTGTAACTGAAATCGTTTTATCAACAATTTTGAAGGTTAGTTAGACCAATGGTATTTACCTTCGGTTGTTCTTCGCTCCCATTCAAAGGCGCTTGTCCTAAAAAATCAGAATATAGGCGTGGTTAGCGTAGTTGGTAAGATCTCTGCCTTCCAACCACTAGGTCCCAGGTTCGTTTCCTCGCCTCTGCCGAAACTTGAACATTTGTGTGAACTTCTTTTCCGCCAAAGCTTACTCAGCTTTCCATCCTTACGAGGTCGGTAAATGAGTACCAGCTTCGGCTGGGAGTTAACCTGCAATGGATTAGTGTCCCGTCCAGGGGGAGTCAATGACTCTCATCCGCTTAACACTACGGAAACCGGAGAAAAGCGCCGGCTCCAATGGGCAACTAGGCTCGGAAAAGGATTTAGCTTTTATACGACCAATAACTGAGTATGCTTGCCCGGTCTTCCATAACAGTTTACCTTTATATCTTTCTCGCGACCTTGAGGGAACGCAAAAGCGTGCAATGTACATTATTTTCCCCTTTTCCCCTTTCGAGGATGCCCTCATTAAGTCACGCCTTAGTAAGCTTTCAGAACGAAGGAATGAACTAACAAATAAGGTTTTTTCTTCTATCGTAGAGTCGCCTGGTCATAGACTGTATAATTTGCTGCCGTCGCTTAACGACTGCAACCATAATCTTAGGAAGAAGCGTAGTTTTAGGCCTGTTTTCAAGACCAACAGATTTCGTGCATGACAGTTTTATTATTCATAATTCCTTTAAGGCCTAATTTATTCATGTTTTGTTTGTTTACTTTTAATTTTAGATTTTTCCCTTTTATATATTTAATACAGTTTTATTTTATGTGCTTGATAATATTTCATTTACCTTATATTATAAATACCTGTGGGTTGCAATGCTTTTATAATAAACTATCTGTCTGTCTATAGGAAGTCGTGGTTTAAACAAGATCGTAGTATGGAGGGCAGTAATTGGTGAAAAAGGAAGAACAAGATAAAAAAGTTAAAAATAAACGAAAATCTTTTATTAATGACTTTAGGAGACTAAGTGTTTAAATAAAAATAATAATTTCTATTTCGTGTTTTGTTAGTATAGTGACAATCTTTACCTTTGACGTCTGTGCTGTGCTCGTGGTGGTGATTTCCAGGATATATTTGGAAGAGTAACATACTTAGGGTCAATACGCGGACCCTAACGAAAGAGAAATAACAAAACAATAAATATAACTTTGCTAACAGCGTCGAAGACAATGACAAGTTTTAAGAATCAATCGAAGCAATGCACAAAACATGTTATTGAAACTCTAATTGAACAGATGAAAAAAAATCCCTCTGATTTATTCTTGTCGAATAATGAACACTGTAACACGTTTAGCGGAGGAAGCAAATACCAAGAATGGCTGAAGAGATTCTTACTAGTTTTTGGCGTACAGGCTAATTTTGTTGAGGGAGGAAAAAGCCGAGTGCCAGGAGAAAACGCTTGAAGTCGGATTAAAATCAACCAAATCTCGGCCCACATGCGAGGGTCACAGAAGTAACCATACTGACTCTCTAACTCTAAACTCTTTACTATTTCAGTGAAACAATTGTGGTGTCAGAAACAACATCGTGATTGGTTGCAGGACGTGACATTTTAAAAGCGTTTTAAAAATTCAGTATTTACTGGTCCAATAAAAATTGTATTTGCCCAACTTTCATTCGTTTTATAATTGCTTGTGGGAGAAATCAGTATTTTTGGTACGCTATTTTTGCTTTCCACTGTGAAAGATCTTCAAACTTACTTTCAAAAAAAGCTGCTGGCCCCATCGGGCCACCAATTTTCAAAAGTCACTGGTCCGTACTGGTCTGAAAGGGCAAAAAATGCCTTTGTGCCATCGGGCCACCGCTAATGTCAAGCCCTGGGTTGGATAAGACAACTACTATTCAAAAGTTGATTCTAGACAGCAAAAGTATTGTCAACAAAGTTGTGTTTTTCTACATAAATCTTCAGATACCGAGTTCAGATTCCATTTTCATGAGAATAGAGGAAAAGGTTCATGTAAACATAGTTTTTTTCGGTTTCTTCTCTTGATTCTCAATTCTATTCGAACCTGTGGCGCTATATGCTCGCTAAGGTTTTACGTGGTCGTGAAAACTGAGCTCCAGACTGAAATCGAGCCCATGAACTTCAGCAAACTAATCGGACGCTGTAACACTGAGTCCCTTGATTTCATATAGGAAGTAAGTTATGATACTCGGGCTGTGTCAGACTGTCACGTGAATGACACTAAATTAACACTATTTGATGGCTGAAATACCAAAGAGAAAAATATAAGGCACTCACTTGACATGTAGAAGAACGACTGGCTGTCGAAGGGCGAGATGAGTTTTCACGATACTGAAATGTTTCGGTACCTTCCGGAAAAGAAGGTCTTGGACTACAAAGATCTTGGCTCTAAACAAGATAACAAGCAAATCTTCGGATAAGAGTGCAGTGAGAACAAGGGGATATATGGGTCTTAAAACATCAGAGACTAAAATATACGAGTATAGGAACGTAGAAACCGGTTTCTAAAGTTTTATAATCTTGTACTGCGATAATAATAACGCATAAAACTCGCAAAAATCACGCCAAACTCTTAAGAGTCGGCAAGTCTGATGTGTGTAACTGGATCTATAGATCAAGATAATAAGCCGTTGTCGTGTTTATCGACAACCTTAACATGGGCTGTTTCAAAAGAGTATGTCTGCAAGAAACATCGCTAATTAAAAGTTTCCGAATGTCATTCGTAGTCCCAAGTACGTACTTACAGCCACTATTGCAACGTTAGTAGCAGGGATTACCCCTTAGACCCTCAATAATTAATGATTATCCTGAGTGTTCTCAGTCGTGGACAGCTATTTCGGCCTTAGGTAGCAAACCAGCCCAGGTTATCACATGTGACAGTAAAAAACAGGAAATCCGTAATGTCTGTGAAATGTTGCCGGAGAGGTATAATAACAGAACAGATAGCAAGAGCGTGTTAGTGCAGACTTCTACAAACTACAGCCACTTTGGTAGCGGACATTATCCTGTTAGTCTACAATACAAAATCGTGGCCTTTAATATTACCAGCGGTGGGCAGCTGTTTCGGCCTTATTAGAATCCGGTAACGTCCGCCACCCACGTGACCTTAGTGCCAATTTTAGTGGCTAAAGACACTTGATACTATCACGCATGTGAAGTTTTCTATACTTAAGATCGCCTTTCCAGGTAAATCCAAAATCTTTGCTCTTTTACTGTTTTTGTGTATAATATCAGTGTTCGTGCTGGGATTCAAATACAAAATTCAAGGACTATTCAAGAGCCAAAAAGTCATTTTTCAAGGAGTCTTTTTAGTTGTGTTACTTTACCAAATAAGTTAGAAAATCAATATAACATCGTTTTCTCCTTCCGACACACTCATCCTAAAAAATTGGTTGAATGACCCGAATCGGTTCGAGTCCCAGTCGGGGCATTCAACCAATTTTTTTGAATGAGTCTGTCAGAAGGAGAAAAGGATGTTATATTAATTTTCTAACTTATTTGGTAAAGTAACACAACTAAAAAGACTGTGTATTTATTTTACCAACTGTTTCCAGTACTCCTCGTCATAACCAGGAACGCCTGCTTTATTACGCGTTGGAGGATTTTAGATACCTTTTCGAAAAAAACACATTCAGCTATCGACAATATGGAAAAACATTGCATTACTAAAAATCTACATTCACTGAAGTTGAAATTCAAGGAGTTTTAAAGGAGTTTTAGATGAACTTTTAAAATTTAAGGGCTTTTTAAGTGCCCTTGAAAACGAAAAATAAATTCAAGGAGTTTTCAAGGAGTTTAAGTAGTCGCACGAACCCTGGTATATACCTGACAAACCAATACTTCTTCGTTTTCCAACTTATCCTCTCGGTGGAGAATCGGTCCTCTCCATCCTTTGTGGTTTTTGTCGTACACCGACCGTCTCTTCTGTCTGACATCCATCTGAAAAAACAATACGAGATCATCTTTACAGTTAAATCCAAAAGCTTTGTTCTTTTACTGTTTTTGCTTATGTACCTGACAAACCAATACTTCTTCGTTTTCCAAATTATCCTCTCGGTGGAGAATCGGTCCTCTCCATCCTTTGTGGTTTTTGTCGTACACCGACCGTCTCTTCTGTCTGAC
>JAOEHV020002014.1:0-19299 GCA_025447995.2 Isaurus tuberculatus | reverse complement strand
TTTAAGACCTTTTTAAGGCCTTAAATTTGCAAAGAGACTCATAATGACTTTTAATGACTTTTAATGCCCCGCGGGAAACGTGATTTTAATCAACAGTAAGTTGAAATGATTAATCATCGCCGCAAGTGAAGTAGAAAGCTGACGTTTCGAGCGTTAGTCCTGGGTAAGGTCAACACGGCCATCAACACGGAACCAATATCAGTGTTATTCTGACATAGGGCTATCGCTTGAAACGTCAGCTTCCTACTTCACTTACGATTTATCGCTTCAACTTAGTGCTGATTAAATGACATATGAAAAAAGCCTCACTTCACAATCGATTCCCTGTGATTCTAACTCCTTGGCGGCCCCTAGACACAGCTCCACTCCTTTAGAATGCGCGATCAAAGTGCAGTGCGAACCTGCAAAAACGAAACAAACACATCATTGACAGACTACAACAAAATATTAAGAATAAAAATTTTAAGAATAATGAATATGTCATTGTCATTTGGGAGTCAGGTTGGCCGAGTGGTTATCACTAACGCCTCCCACCACTACGGACCCGAGTTCGAATCCTGGGGTTCGCATATGGACTGCGATTTGTCGATCTCAATCTGACTCCGAGGGTTTTTCTCGAGAATCTCTGGTTTTCCTCCCTCCATAGACTTGACTTTCATGCTAAAATCTGTGCCGTCGACCGTTTTTTTAGCCTTTGGCTAGGGAGGTTGGGCACAACTACTCCCTGCGCATAAAGACGTTAAATAAAGTATTTATCATTTATTATTATTGCTAAAACTCTACTAAAAGCCGGGTAAGAATTAGAATAAACAAAAACCATAACAAGTTAACGATTAGGTAGTGGTCTAACAAACCTTCTCTTTCAATCTTTGCTTTTCCAATTGGTATTAAAAAGTCTGGACTCATAACTTCATCAGGTATTTCGAACGGTGTTCCGTACAACAATTCATTTTCTAAGAATACAACTGTCAAAGACAAAAAGTAGTTGCTTGAGTTACAGTACCTCTATATGATGGTAAAAACGGTATCAGGGTTTTTAGTGCTCGATGTTACTAAATGAAAATTGATAATGGTAACTTTTTCAAGTATACCGTATTTCCTCGAATAAACGCAGTCCTCCAATAAACGCCGCACATGAGAGCCAAAATATTAATAAACGCCGCCGTCGAATAAACGCCACAACCTGTAAGTTGAAAGTATCAAAGGCACATACAAAAAATCCACAACATCGAACGTATTTGATTTCTTGACGCGTTTAAAAGCGCAACAAGTTGTGGTTTTAAAACTGTAAAGGTTGATCGGTACAGCCAGACAAAAAACTGTATCATTTTTTCTACTTTTTAGAATAAAGTTACGGTTGGCTGTTTAAAAAACTAAACAGCATTTTAAATAAACGCCGCACCCAAATCATTAAAAATTTAATAAACGCCGCGGCGTTTATTCGAGGAAACACGGTAAAGGCAACATTTAACAAATCGATTCCCTGTTTTTGTGCGTCTGTTCAGTAATAGATCACAGATGACGTTCAACTGTGGTAAGAACAAAAAAGTGTCACGCGAGGCGTTAGCCATTAGTTCAAACTACTTACAAAATGTCTCTGAATAATACAAAATACCTGGATTTGGATCTCTAATTGCGGTCTTCAAGAGACCTTTACAGTCTTCAGACGAGTAAGGTGACAAAACCTGGAAAAAAAACTACTGACAGAACTACACAGACAGTGTAACTAAGATTCCATTGTACGATAGGCACTTGTGTCGCGGCAATATGATTTAACAGTGCAATATTTACCAATAACACCACTAACACATGTTTCTAGATATTTTCTCAACAAGAATGCCCCATCAACTTGAGAAAGAAAAATCCAAGATGAATAAATCGAATTTATTTCACAACCGATAGTAGTTCATACAAGAAGGAACTACAGTAAAAACCCACGTATAAGAACCTAGATTTTTCCACTTTAGCCCTACTTGGTTCTTAAAGATTTAATGGGATTTCAGGATTCTTAGGATCTTAAACGGGTTCAGAATTTGATAGGGGCACCAGCAATAAGCACAGATAACTACAGTACTACAATGCACATGTCAACAAATGCCGATGTTCTTTCCGCTAAGCTCTCAAATTTTCAGATGGTGACCATTTGGAAATATTTGATTTGCTTATAGTGTTGAGTTGGGTTGCGTTTTCATGTTTGGGTTCTACGCATTTATTGACTAAGTTTTCAAACTCCAATAATGAAGTTCTTGGT
This sequence comes from Isaurus tuberculatus, assembly GCA_025447995.2. Classification (NCBI taxonomy): domain Eukaryota; kingdom Metazoa; phylum Cnidaria; class Anthozoa; order Zoantharia; family Zoanthidae; genus Isaurus; species Isaurus tuberculatus. Next base: position 17,048 of record JAOEHV020002014.1, on the reverse strand, counting down.
TTGCTGTCGAAGCACTCTGAAATTTTTACGTTCCTTTCATTTCTTCAGTTTTTGTTTGAGCGACATTTTTTGTCTGACATCTGATCTTGGCGCCTAGTGTGTTGAAGTTCTTTGCTTAGCAGATTTTTTTTGCTCCTTACATCACGATAGCTTAGCTCGCGCGCCAGCTTGGCATGTGAACTTTCGCATTGAATTAATCAATACTATTGTTTGATGTTTCATATGTGCCCTGCAGGCGCGTACGCAGGGGGGGGGGGTGCATCGGGTGCACGTAATATGTACAGATGTGTATTTATGTTTGATGCATAAATTCTCAGTAAATAATCATTATGTACCTTAAGTCCTGGACAGTGTCCATACCATGCCGCATAACACTGAGAATGCTGAGCAGCCACCCCTGCTGCAGCTCCATTTGGACCCCTAAATACTATTGGTACTGGAACCTTAATCAAGGAGAGCATGACAAAATTAACATTTTTATTTTATCATGTCTTAACAATAAAAAATTTGGTAGTCATGAAAAAGAACTGAAACTTCTCACACAGAAAAGAGGAAAAAACAAAGCCCCATTTTAAGAGTGCTATGCTGTTGGAAACCAGAATCATGGCAGAGAGTTGTACTGAGCTTAAACTAAGGACAAACAAGAAAAAAAAAGATACAAATAATATATGGTTATCAATTTAAGGCCCAGCTCTATCAAAGGGGCATGGAGCAGACTTAGGAATGGGGGGAAGGGGCCCGGCAATTTTCTTACCTCTCCTGCAGACATGTAAAATGTTTTGGCAGCTGAATTAATGACCTGTTGGACAAGAAAACACAAGGGTAGGCTTAAATACTCTTTTAAAAAGGTTGATGCAGTTTGAATCATCCTCATAACAACAATCAACGAAACCATTATCAGCATCCATCAGCACCATTTCTAATAACATTACTTACCTGGTCAATTGCTTGCATGGCAAAATTAAATGTCATAAACTCACAAATTGGTCTAAGGCCAGCCTAAATGACAAATTGAGACAACGTAATAAAGTTTTATTGATGTGTATTGGCATGAAGTTGTTCTAATTGTTAAATGTACTAGAAATTATTTTTAAATTTAAGCTATCTTTACTGGTCAGTTTGACTGAAGTAGAAGCCAGCAAATAAGCTTTCTGTTTAACATATTATTAAATGAATTCTTAAATAGTATTAAATATCATGAAATAAATAAATAAATACTGCATATCAAACTTATTAAATACTTAAGACACTTCAGGCCTGCATGCAGGGGGGTGCACAGGGTGTGCACACACACCCGCAATGGCCATAAACGGCCTCTGCTATACTGTTGCGGCACTTTTACCAACTGAACTAATTTTTATAAAAAGCAAATGTATTTAAAGCCACAGCTGTTTTAAGCAATATCAATTTTAGAAAATCCATCAATGGCAAGAGTTACTTACATATGATATAGTCTGTAGGTTTTATCACTTTGATAGGGTTTTACCATTGAGTGAAAAGGAATATTAAAAATTTTTGAACAGGTTGTTGCTCACAAGTTGAATAATTTTCACAACATAGCCTCAACACTAAAGATTTACTGAAAAACAAAATGAAGTGACTAAATTAGAAAATAAGCCCAAAATAATGCACACTCTGATTGATTATAGTTCCATTTTATATAACTGAATAGAAATCACGGTATGACGCCACATAATGCAAAATTTAGAAATTATTTTCTAAAAGGAATAAAACAGCCTCACTTGTGTTTCTAGACAAAAATAGAAAACGCTGTAACGTAGTAGACACCCAACTTCGCCTCGTTTCTCTCAACACTTTTCTTGTGTTCTCCTACCTCATAGCATTTTCTATTTTTATCTAGAAACACGTGCGAGGCTGTTTTATTCCCTTAATATAATATTTTTTACCCCATCCCATCCCCCAACCAAAAAAAAAAAAAAACAAATTAAAATAAATTATACATACCATTGCTGCTCCAACTGCAATTCCAGCAAATCCCATCTTAAAGATAGATGAAAAAAAATTTTTAACTTTTTAACACATGTACCTGAAATAGCTTTCTTGGCTTGAATGCAAACTAAGTTTCTGAAAAATTGCATCTTTTTTGAATTTAAAAAAATTAATAATTTATTACCAATCAGCTCATGTGACTCCTTGGAAACAACAACAACAACACAATAACTTTAACAACAACAACAATAACTTCAACAACAACAAAACAACCTTAACAACACAACAACTTTATTTGTACCCTAACTAAAAGACAATTAAAGTACATTTTCATAAACTTTGAAAGAGGAAAATTTTTTGAAGGGCACTAAGCTCCCTGAGAGAACTAAAAACTAAACTGGTCATGGTATTATTGTGAAGTCAAACTTTGTTACAAAATAACAACAGATAATTGTTCATGCGTTCCAGGTGGGCTACAGGACTTCAAATCAATGCAAAAGTAAAAAAATATAATTCAAAATTCAAACCATAAAAAAACTCCAGGCCACGAAATCCCCAAAAAAGCAACCAGGTCAGGCCAGCTCACAAAAAACCAGTCCCAGTTCGTGCATGGTCCCTCTACAGGGCTCCCATGCTGTAAGTCACAAACTAATGAATAACTACAACAAACTAAAGTTTTTTAACACGGTTCATAATGTAGGGAGCCAGCTGAATTGGGATGAAAATATAAACTTCAATATTGAAAAATGAAACAAATTAAAATAAAAATACTTAATATCATTTTGACATTATACAGTTGGAAATAAGGGCTGTCGAACATTTTTGAAATAGGCATCCCAGCTTAGAAAATAGACAGCGACTAAAATATGAGTGGAAGCCATTTTCGCAAGTGCAGAAACCTGAAATCAAGTGCAATGAAAATGTCCCAGACACTCTACAAGACTTTTTTCTTTAACTTCTCAAAGTTTTCAATATTTATCCGAATATTAACAGCGAAATGAGACGAAAGAAACCAGCTGAAGATTGACAAGAAGGTGGCGATTTCGGCCGGCTACTGGCACTTTTGACAGCCCAGGGAAATAATGAAAACAAATTTAAAATAAAACACAACTTTGACATAGTAAGGTAAATGATGGTATAGACAAGCACTTCTAAGGGAGCTGGATTACGCAGTTAGGAAGGTTCTTAATTTAGATGTAATGGATAAAAGGTCTGTATGATGACCAAAAACGACACTGATGTGGAGTATAGTAATAGATATGAGAAGGAACTAAGGGAATTGATACTTTGGTTTTGGTTTGTTGCAAGTTCAAAGCAAGAAATGATGACCCTTGGCTGCTATTGATCAGAATGTACTGTAGTTGTTTTGACACAACATGGCTTCTGCTGATTAGCCTTTGCAGGGGAGGGGAAGGGAACTTGAATGTAACAGGTGGCTTATTAAAAGGAAAAGCTAATTAGCCTGAAAATGAGAGACTTACTGGAAAAATCTCTGGTTTTTGCATTAACTTTGCACTTTATCTTAATCTCCACTAATAATTGGATCTTACCTCACTAATAGGTGTGTCTGTGATTCTTTTATCACCAAACTTTTTCCACAAATTTCTACTGACCTAAAAATGTTTATCATAAGTTTTGGAGAACTGAGAATTGTGAAGATAATACATGTTGTTTTGCTATTGTTTTAGTTGAGGTCAAACTTTCAAGTATGCTAAAATATCCTTTACGAGCCTAGTGGCCCATGGAGCCGGCGCTTATCTCCAGTTTCTGTAGTGTGAAGCGGATGAGAGTCGTAGACTCCCCCTGGACGGGACACTAATCCATCGCAGGTTAGCTCCAAGCAAATGATGGTACTCATTTACCTACCCCGGAAGGATGGAAAGCTGACTTGGCTTAGGCAGAAAAGAAGGTCACACAAATATTCGAAAATCTCGGCAAACTGCCGGGATCGAACTGGGGACCTTGTGGTTGGAAATCAGAGATCTTACCAACTGTGCCAACCACGTCCGCCACTTTTTTGTTAGTTGTATATTAAAAAGTTTACTCAAAAACAAACAAAAAATGAAATTAAAAACATACTTTGTATGCTCCATCATATAAAGCCACTTCTTCACCTAACAAAAAAACATTCTCGTCTCTCGTCATTTCTTCTTCCATTGCCATGTTGAGTGCATCTCTGACAGTCAAATTCTGTAAATAATTGAGGGTAATCAATTCAATTAAATGCTCATTTCTCCTCCATGTGGAGATTGAGGCCTACATAATTTAATTGCATAAAATATACTTACTAAGGATACATTTAAAATAAATGTGTTAATGAAACCTTATAAAGTAAATCAACATTCTTATTGTTTCTTTTGAAGAGTAGAAAAAAAATTGTAACAATTGAATCAGTTGATGAAACACTACAATGTGATTTTCATGTCTTGTAACTTTGATTTTTAATAACCAAGCAAAAAAGATTTAATATTGTAATTGCGTCAACTGAAGTTTGAAATTTTTATAAAATCATCCAAAGTGATATTCTGAACTAAAGTTTAGAGTGTTAACCCAACAGCAAAGGGCTACTGCTTGAAAAACTATTTTCTTAAACCACTTCTGGCAATGCTTATGGACTGCATTTCTGATTTGACAAAATCGCATGTTTTACCTAACTATTAATGTCCTTCAAAATGATTTTTTAAAAAAAAAAAACTATTTAAAGATAACCATTAACTACAACTATCTAGTTTACAGAACAATAGCATCAAATAAAAATTCATTCATAAATCTGCAGTGTAATATTAAAAAACCTAAAATTTTATGAAAACAAATTATGATGACAGAGTAGGTCAGACTAACACCTTTCAAAAAGATGTTTTTGTTCAGTCTTGATCAAGGAGATGTTAGCATGTTTTTAGACAACTCAAGATTGAAATTTTCATGATCATTGTTATAAGTATCAAAGAGACGTGAGCAACTGTTGCTCTGACAAAAGTCTCGACAGTTCCTCACACAATTTGCAGCGATGATCAATCGTAAGGTTTCAACCCTGAGTTCAGTTGTCTAAATTATATCATGGCAGGCAGAGCCTTGATCAATAATTTCTTGTTTATAACAACCATCATCTTATGAAAAGCCGTACATGGTTGTTTGGTAAGCCTTACTGTTTTTTATCAACGACTTTTGACTTTTAAAAATCTCTGTCTAGAAATATGTACTGTACATTAAACAATAGATTTTGACGTATTTTTGACTTACAGCTCGTCTTGAATGCAAGTTATAATCTCAACTACTTAGTTACATTTGATGCCAGTAATCCTACATAGATTGTATAGTTTGTTCTGTTCCCCGAGAAAGCTTTTTTCGCGGCTGGTAAAGTAAAAACGAGAAAGATTTCAATTATTTTGGTTTACTAACCATGGCTGCAAGTTTCGGCGTTGTTCCAAGGTTGCGAACACATAACGTTCTCTGTACACCCTGTTTGGTATAAAATAATTATTCAAGTTTGTCTTATGGCAAAACGAAGATAACTACATCAGAATTACCGATTTGAGGCTTCCAGACAGACGTCGAAAAACAACTGAAGTGGCCATCTTTATTTCGATGCTGCGCACACAAAACTCGTGACTTCGCTCTTAGATTACATTTTCAATCCGCTGGACAAATCAAGCGAACCGCAGGCGAATTTTCATCGTAGCCCCTTGGGCCTCCCCCAAACGGTAAGCTTTCTACATGTGTTCACAGGAAGCCCAAAGCTTGTGTGTGTCCAAATATAAGAAATTTGACAGCTCTCATGACACAACTAAATCAAATTCTTTAAAATACACGGAAAATACAGTTGTTTAAATACAGGGACTTCCTTTTACACGACTATAAAATGTCCGATCCGCTGAATAGAAAGAAACATACGGGAAGAAATCATATTATGAATTCTCTTGTTATTGTTTTTTAACACCCCTCTATAACAAACACACCCACCGAAACCCGACCCACTGGAAATTTTGCCTCTACCCAGCGGATTTAATTTTTTGCCTACCCATCGCCCAGTGAGTTTTCTGAATTGACCCAGCCGGTTTTTTACCTTCCCCACTGCAAAATCCGAGTACCCAGCGTGTTTATATTTTATGTCTAATACGCGAAGTGGAGATAAAAAAAGATCACAATTAAAAAATTGTCTAACCCAGCGAATTTTTCTAAAAAACCCAGTGGAAATTTCAATCTCGATGGGTCTGTTACAGAGGGGTGTTTTTATATAACTGCGGCTTAAAATTTTCAGCATATAAAAAACAGATTTTTTAAGTGTTTTGACCTTGTTCAGTAATTAATTTTCAAAGGACGTTTGTTTGTCGTCAGTCATGAACGATAGCTGTCAACGGGTCATTATAAAACAAAGTTGAAAGACACTGTAATGTAACTAAAACAACCAAAAAATCCACGGTTGTTTTGAAAGGTAGTCAAATTTTTAGTTGATAATGACGAGTTACTATAATTAGTACAATTTATATGTGACCACGAGGTTTTTCTAGGGAGTCCATGTTATATAGGGGTCCATATTGGAGGTCCACCGATTGTACCGATCGCGATCCAATATTCATTCACCTTGCATGAAATCGAAACTAGAAAGAGCTAACCCAGGCGTTTTATTGAATGGTTTAATTTAGTACCTAATTCTGGTTCTAATCTTGATATTCTGTATTTTTTTTTAATCATAAAATATTCTCTATTCCTTACATTTCAAGTCAAATTAGTCTGTACTCCTAAGAGTTTTTCAGTCGACATTTAAAATTCAATATTTCCCCTTTTACCCCCCGATTCCAACATTAGATTTGGGTCTCGTTTTCTTTTCAAGTGCCTACGACACAAATTTCTTTTTACACATTTGGAATATATAGCCTTTCAAACGTACGATTCCAAAATTTTAGGTGTGTACGGACAAATATTGGCTGTTCATTATCTTCGACCCCCGAGAGTTAAAAGAGTGTCGTCTTTACCAAGGAAAAATGTTGAGGACCTAATTTAAACAGATCGGATTTTTGAAGAAAATCAGAAATTTGAGTTACAACATAGATCAATCCAAAAAAGAGTAGTTTTTTCGTCACTAAGAAAAGTACATGTCGATTGTTTATAAAATACGGTTTTGATATTCTGAAAAAACAAGCATTTCAACGCGCCTTAAAATCCTGGAAACTAAAAATTAGGAAACCAGAATATGAATCAAAATTTAATACTGGTTATCTGTTAATCATGTTTTCGAAAACTTGTCTCCTAGCTATAGAAAACTTGCTATCGTATTGTTTAGATTCCGCAAAAAAAAAAAAGGAAAAGAAATCCGTTTACTAAGCTTTATCTTAAATTTTAAAAAAAGGTTTAAAACTGTTAGCTATCGTCACAATAGTTTTCGATTTTGAATCATCAATGATTTATAAATCTTCCCTGCTCTACTATTATGAACTTTGATAAAAAAAAAGTCAATTGGTCGATTTTGATATGCTCAAGGGATTTTTGCGCTAGATTAAGATTGATTATAAAACAAGTTCGGTCCTGTTCATTTGCATGCAAAATTGTTACCATGTTTTACAGTGGGTACAAAGTTTTTACAATATCACGTATTAGGTACTGTTAGCTAATGGGTACCCAGTTTGTAATGTAACACAGTATGTACAGATCTAGAGTATCCACGATGTCACACAATAAGGCTTCAATGTTTATAAGATAACAAAAAGCATTTGTGTTATAACGCGACGCAAGATACATGTACAGTAACGCAATAGGCGAAACGTTTTTTCAATGTCACAAGATATATATGTACGTCTTTGATATCACACAGTACAAAAACAGTTTTCATGTCACTCATGTACGATATCATCGTATTCAATATCTCTTGAGTTCACTGACATTCTAAGTTAATCTGCGTATTGTTCACATTTCTGAGAGCTCATCGTATTTCTCATTAATAATCTTCATCACCTTTTCTTGGTACAACAAACCCGATAACGTGAATGTACGAATCGGCGGTCGTTCGTAGTAAAATATATGAGGTGTGGTTGGCTTGATCCAATCTTTTATGACACGGTCATACTTTTTGACATCACACCATACATTTATAAAACGATCCTCCTGAAATCGGACAGTGATAGAATGCGCAGAAGCTGGAATTTCAATTGAGTTTCCACTTCCTGATACTTCTCTAGTAATTGTCGCCCCTTGACATTTGTATTTGACGATCATTTTTGATTTCCACTCCCGCTCTGCCATGTAACGAATTCTTCCAGTTTGTTGCTCTTGTTCGTCAGATGAATCATGATCATCTTCTTGGTGAAATAACTCCTCAATGATATTGAGATAATTAGTTCCGTTTTCTGTTTCAACTGAAGTGAATTTTTTAGAACAACTAAAATCATTCCATCTTACTTTTTGCGGTTGATCTATTTCCTCTGGTGGCTGAGGTTCGCTTTGTACATCATATTTGGTTTCTTGTTCAAAGGCGTTGTCTTGATTGACTGAAGAATCCTTAAAAGATTTCCTCATCTTTTTTTGCTGTTTCTTTTCTGAATATATATGAGACGCTATTGATGAAGCACAAGATTTGCTTCCATCTATCACCACGTCCACAACCACGTTCTTTGCGGCGTTTGCCAAGTGTGTACTTGGTGGTTGGTTCTCCTTAGTGTCATCTAGCCTTTCTTCCAGGAATTGCCCAGCAGAACTCATAACCGCTGCTGTGCCACTTTCTGTTACTGCCTTACTGACATTTCTTGCTACTGCGAGTCCAAGGCGCCTCGCCCCCGTCCTAATGAGTACCTGCTCTGCCATCTCACCTTCAAGATTTGCAGTTGCCGCCGCTGCTGCACCCCCAGCAGCTACAGCATTGGTAACTGCCCCGCCAACTACCCCGGCTGCACCACCAACCGCTGCCCCCAACAATGCATGGCCCGCGGCTTGCTTCAGAGAAACCTTTTCTCCATCAACAAGAACTTTATCAGCATCATTTGATAGAGATGCGATTACACCCCCGGCTGCTCCTGTTCCCGCACCCATAGCAATATACTGGCCTATAGTGACTTCAGCAGTCTCTAGTGCCGCCGCACCGATGCCCGCAACGCCTCCGGTAACCCCCCCGGCTACACCACCGATGGCAGCACCCCCAGCAAAGCCTATGCCAACGCTCTTAAGGTATCTTTCCCATGTACAGCCGTCTTTTACAGAGCTGCGCTTACATGCTCTTTGCATACCCTGAACACCAGCACCAGTTAGCCCTCCTGCAGCAACTATTCCAGAAACGACCAATGTAGGTGTAGCTAATCCGGCACTTCCAAAAGAAGCAGCTAGTCCACCAATTAAAAAGCCAAGAGACAAAGCAAACTGCTTCATTCGTCTTCTGTAGCTTTGTATCTGCTCCTCCGTATTACATTCTGGCCAGAACACCGCTTTCAAGCGCCTCTTTGTCCAACCGCTGTCATAATCGATGAGGTTATGGTACGTCGTCCGCCTCTCTGGGTCTCGCAATATTTCATACGCAGCAATTATCTCACGTGCAATTTGACCACCTGCACCATCGATGTTACGTCGATCCGGATGCCAGCGACGAATTTCTCTAAAGAAAGCTTTCTTTATTAACTCATTTTGCTCTTCCTTTTGTTTCTTTCGCACCTCCTCCATATTTAGTCTCAAAAGCTCGTACAAATTTATACCGTCTCCATCGGCAATTTCTGTGTCTTTGTTTATTCTGCGAAGGCAACTTTGCTTCTCTTGAGGATAGTCCGCTAAATCGCTTTCCTTGACCTCGAGCAAATCAGACACCTCAAAAAGCTTATCTGAACACCATTTTTGCACTGATAAAACAGTTTCCTTTTTCTTCTTAGCGTCAGTCGTTGTTAAACAAAACTTGAAGCAATCTTCTGAGCGATAAAGCTGTTTATCGCCTGCGGAGATATTTTTTGAGGACCATGAAAACCAGCAAATTGGATCATGATGCAAATAAGTGAAAAGGGTTACTTGCTTGTCTTTTGTGTTATTGACAACAAGAATTGATTTGTAATGATCATCCATTGCACTCCCTTTTCCTAGCTTTTCGATTTCGTACAGTCCCGTCTCTAGTGTTTGTGTTCGTTTCTTAGAAACGATTGGAAGCTTTCCCGGAAACGTATGCAAATGTCATGTCAATTATTTTTACCCGAATTATCTTGCACAGCATATTTATTTTTGTTTGAGCGTTTTTGTTATAAACAAGATTTAAATTTCATTTGTTGCATCACTGCCGATTTGGATTTTCATGTTTAATATACCGTTGTCAGCACAGATGAAGGGCCTTAGCAAGAAAAGGGAACGCCCCCCCCCCCCCTTCCAGTTTTTTTGAAACAGTTTTGGTTTTTATTTCTTTATAGAAAGCGAAAGCTGCCAAATATGTCAGCGTAAACGACTGACCCGCCAGTTTGCCCTTTTGTTCGTCAGATTTATACATTTTCGACTAATTAGGAAACGGGTTCAAATAGAAGTTTCAGAACTAATGGTATCTATCTTTTCCGAGAATCAAAGGCTTTAAAAAAAAACTGTTAAGAAAAATGCAAAACAATTTTAAAATACTATATTGACAAATACCAGATATTCAGAATAATGTGAGCTGCTCTTATTACTGTAAGATTTAAACATAAATCAGGGTTAAATTACAGCTCGCTAGAAGTGGCGGAAACACGAGAAGGCTAAAGTAGAATTCAAATGTTACTGGCATATTTATAGGGAGGTATCATTTTTTATGAGCATGGAGGGCTGGTGATTTTATGTTGCGGGGGGGGGCACATTTTTTCCCAAACCTCAAAAGGGGGGTCACGTTTTTTTAAAAAAATATCAAAGAAAGGTAAACGATTTCAGTATTAAGAGGGCTGACAATGATACTCGATAGAAGCTGTTCAAAAGTTTTATTTTTGAATAACTGGTCATCCTTGTGGATTGATTTGACATTCTTGACTCATAATAAAAAACTGAATTAAAATAAAATACAAATGTTGTAGTTGTTTGCTACAGCCTTCAAAAATAAAGCAACAATTTTATATGGATAAAGGTAAAAACTTGAATGTACACAAAATACAGTTATAAATATAAATGACTAATTTCACTAATGAATTTTTTGTGGAGAAAGGGGGGGGGGTAGTTCGTTTTTTTAATGGATCCAAAAGGCGGAGTCAGAAATAATTTCTGAAGCCAAATTGCAAATCTGCAGCCCCCCCCCCCCTTCATGCTCATAAAAAATGATACCTTCCTTAGCTGTCTTGGTTGACTTTATATTTTACAGATCTTATACTATAGGAAAAAACAATAAAAAAACGCTGTGAAAAATATATGAAAACTATTTGTCAGGTCCAGATTAATTGCCCAAAGTTTTAGTATGATGAGAAATATCTAATTATTTTAAAACAAGACTTTACTGTACCATAATACTTGCATTTTACATACTACTTATTAACCGAGAGTGAGGTCATTACAGGAAAATCTTAGACCGAGGCCTTGCTATAATGACTGAGCGATAGCGAGGTCATTACAACAAGACAGAGGTCTGAGATTTCCCAGTAATGATAGAACGGACTAGGTTAATAAGTTATTTATTATATGGCCTTTAGTCTATTTTCGGAAGAAAACGAAAAAAACACCGGAAGTTTATTTCCATATCCGCTTGTGCGCGCGCGCTCATTTCAAACGATGTTCACTCAGCCGAATCGGCAGTCGTCATGAAAAACAAGCAAAAATGATTTTTTCAAAAAAAAAAAAAATCTCATAATGACCGGTCATTACGGGGAAATCTTGCCCTCCCGGCAGCCAATCAGATTGCAGGAAACTGTCTAGCCATATAATAAATTAAAATTAAAGAATGAACTGGAAAGTGTCGAAGGTACTGACACGGCACGAATTTTAACTTCCCTGCCTTATTTATAAATTAACAGTTAATACATACTTGTTTGCTTCTCCTCTGCAGCCTGTGAAGGTACAATTCTATTTCTTTCACCAAGAACAGAAACACATACACAATATAAGATTTGAAGAACACAACACGGCCGGCGGAAGTTACGATGATTGGGAGACAGAATGAGTTTAGCGAGCCGGCCGAAGGCACGAGCCTCGACGAAGTTCCGTTAGGCAAAATTTGGCAAGCTATACCCCCCTGAAATGCCAATTATGTATATTGTGGGGGTAGTTTTAAGTAGTTTATGATGGTTCACGTTTTGCTTTTTTGGGCGACGATTATTGAATAGATGTCTTAGGTGGGAAAGTAGGTAAGCATGGCTCGCTGAAAAAATGTACTATAAATTTTTTTTAGGGGGGAGGGTAGCTTGTGCCCTCCCTGCCCCTCCTGTTCCGCCAGCCTTGCAAAACAAAAAAACATATACTTAAGGCTTTCACCCTTCCTATTTAACAATTAGTCGCCGAAGGCGAGGTGATTATCGGCGAATAGTCGCCGAGACCGAAGGTCGAGGTGACTATTCGCCGATAATCACAGAGCCTGAGGCGACGAATTGTTTTAGTATAATTAAGCCTGCTTCACACTAGCAACGTAAGGCGTAAGCGCAATCGTAATCGCAAGGACCTTCACACTAGAAGATTTCTAACACAAGCGCAATCACAAGCGCAAGACAAGCACAAGAAAAACAAAATTTTCCTTTTTCTTGCGCTTGCGCTTGCGATTACGTTGCTAGTGTGAAGCAGGCTTTACACTTGTGACTATTCGAAAGAAAAAATAATAAAACAAAAATATGAAACGAAAAATCTGGGAGACATTTTTGAGCAATCTTTCAATGTGATAGTCACCTTTAGGTGAGTATCACAGGACAAGATGTCATTTTCAACCAATCAGAACGCAGGATTTTCGATAGTCACAAGTGTAATTATACTAAAAGCAAATAGAATGCCGTTCAAGCACGTTTTCGGAATTGTTTTGAAAATTCAGTCAGAATTTCCCTAGCTTTGTCCTTTAGAAGTTTTGTCTCTAACACTGCAGTTGAATGAAGAAATATTTTAAAGGATTGTTAATTGCTTCCGAAACTAGCTAGAATTACATTAAAACGTTGCTTCCGGTAAATTGATGGTTACTAGAGATATTAACGAGGTACAAGAAAAATTTGGGTTTTTTGTTCGAGTGAATTGGCAACTAAAAGTTATAAATCGAGTTGATTTTGTCAAATCTTTTTATATAAGAACCTTAACCGAGCCAGTGCCTCATATTGTGCGTTGCGTATCCAAGTTTCAAAGGACCCCATAAAGCCCCATATCACAGCATGTCTGGCGGGGAACGTTTCCAGAAACCAACAGAATTATGATAAAATTATATTTAAGTAATGGTTCGAATGAGAACTCCATTGTCGTTGACCTCCCTAGTTCTTTCTCGGATCATATACTTATAAAGTAATATACACAGCGTTTTTATGTTTAGCTTGTATCCTTTTCCGAGCCTAATGGCCCATTGGAGCCGGCGCTTATCTCCGGTTTCCGTAGTGTTAAGCAGATGAGAGTCATTGACTCCCCCTGGACGGGATACTAATCCATCGCAGGTTAGCTCCCAGCCGAAACTGGTACTCATTTACCGACCTCGTAAGGATGGAAAGCTGAGTAAGCTTTGGCGGAAGAGAAGGTCACACATGTTCAAATTTCGGCAGAGCCGAGGAATCGAACCTTGGACCTTGTGGTTGGAAAGCAGAGATCTTATCAACTGCGCCAACCACGCCGCCATTTTTGGTATCATTTTTAATTGTGCTTGATTAGCTGGCAAAAGTGCTTTAAGACCTTTTACACGGAAATATTTTTCAGTTTAAACTAGTCGCTTGATGTTCGATTTACAATGCGTAAAACTTCAAAGGAACAACTCGTTTTTAATTTTCAGTAGTTTTTCCAACTTTATATCATTTCTAATTTAACTAAGTTATATTACGGAGGTGTATTACAAATTGCGACGGAGGTGTATTACAAATTGCGACGGAGGTGTATTACAAATTGCGACGGAGGTGTATTACAAATTGCGACAGCTTTTTTTTACAAATTGCGACGGAGGTTTTTTACAAATTGCGACAGCTTTTTTATTACAAATTGCGACAACTTTGTCACAAATTGCGACAGGTATTGCAAATTGCCACGGTTATTGCAAATTGTGACAGTACAAGGTACGTTTCTCATTTGTTAAGGAGGGTGGTATTTGGTGTTTTGGGTGATTGAGGGGGGAGGGGGATCATGCAAATATATGTACTGGTTTAGGGGGAGGTCACTTAAAAATGTAAGGGAAAATTGGGGGCATCATGCAATATTTTTCAGAGATTATTTAAAAACCACCCCCCCCCCCTACCCATAAAAAATGAATAATCCCTAATAAGGCCGAAAGAGTTTTTATGGCTGGTACTAATCAGGCGTAAACTATTGTTTATGGGTACTCTTATTCTAGGAGAAATACCCGCTACTAGCGTGGTCCTTATGCCCATATTATTGGCTGCACAAAATAGATAGGAGCACGCATGCTCTATCTATTTATACTTAAAATTAACATTCCAGCTAGTTCCCAAAAGCATTACGCTTTACCTAGCGGGGGCAGAGCGAGGATATTTTCCTAAGATTCACCGGTTTATCCTGCCCCGACATGCATGCGATGGATTTGCAAATTTCTACGCCATCGCACAATGGACCGTAGAAGTGAGTGAGGGATCAGCGGGGGATTTGCTTGCGATTAAATCAGCCTTCGATTTTTCGCGCCGCAAGGTTATCTTGTCATAAATGATATGGTCAAATGCGATCGTTCAACGCTACTTGCGCTCGTGGTCTTATTATAGTCATTTTAAAAAAGATGCTCTGCAAAGTGTGGCATGGAGAAAAGAAGAAAGCAGTGGCCGCGGATTCTTTACAAATTACTGTTTTAGGTGAAGGTAAACTTTAATATTTTAATACTTTTGTGAGGCAAGAGCGGGAGATTTTCTTGGTATCAGTGCCCCAGTGGGCAAGGTCTTAAGCAAGTTTTCTCAGGCTCAAAATCCAAGTCCCCGCTAATGCGCGGCCTGGGAGGGGGAGGGGGGGGAGAGGTTACATAACTTACTGGTGCATTATTCACCCAATTCTGGATTTGAAATCACTTGATTGTCATCAAAGTCATCTTAGGAAAGAAACTGCAGAAATGTTGATCATAATGTTGATCATTTCTTTTATTTCTCCATGTTTTGTTGTTTGTTGTTGTTAATGGCCACCAAACACGATGATCATTGTGATATCGGAAGAAAAATGGCAAAGAGAGCTTGGTGAAGAGTTTAACCGAATTGGTGAATTAATAATAAGTGTCGTACTAACCCTTTTGGTACACGCAAAAACCTCAGTTGGTGAACTGCAAAATGGCTTGAGATTTTAGCTACATTTCCAAAAACTTTCTCAAAAATATATTTGAAAAGAAATCTTTCTATCTAATTTTAGCGGTAAAAAGTTTTAGTAACGGTGTGAAAAAACTAAGTTAGATAATTTAACCCGAACTATACTTTTTTTTTGTTTGGCACTATGTCTATAATCATTTTACCTTTTTTTAAAGAACGTTAGTTTGTTGCCTGAAAGCATCGAAAACTGATACTTCTACGGTACGATCCATTAAGATGATAACCCATTACCTGGCTGTTAAAATCGACCGCATAGTTTCACACAACACTGCCGATAACCACAAGCATATCGCGAGGACGTCGGTATCTAGAACACATTTCGGCGATCTCTATCTTTTCATTTGTGTATCAAGTTTTATGTTAAAACCCTTGAGAACATATGCAAATTCTGTAAAAGTAAAGCTGTCATGCTATTATATTTCGTGATTTAATCAACTCTAAGTTGAAATGTTTCATGATCGCCAAAAGTACAGTAAGAAGCTGTATTTTCGAGCATAAGCCCTTAGTTAGAACAACTGTGAATTAACCAACTCTAAGTTGAAATGTTTAATCATCGCCGAAAGTAGAGTAAGAAGCTGACTTTTCGAGCCAGTTTAGCCCTTGGTAGAGCAACTAAAAATATTAATGTTTAGCTTTAGGTTTTATGCTTCTATACAGAAAAATATAATACATATGAATCGAATTAAGGAGAAAGTGGGTAGTAATAGGTGAAAAAGAAAAAAGAAAAGAGGTAAAATATGTAGTAATTAAACAAAGGAAAACCTTTTAGTGGCAAATTTGAAGATTTTTTTCCCTTTTCTTTCCGCCTTACATAACAGCCATTTTTGTATTCCGCCTTTACAAGTTTTAACTAGTACCAATTTACACGCCTTTGTGCCACGAGACAGAAATATCTTAAGACTAAGAGCTTACCTGTTAAAACAACTATAGGCCTCGTTTCGAAATTTCGAAAGCTGTTCACGATAGAGAGAAATTAGAAAATCTTAACAGAAATTAATTTAAAAAACCATAACAGAAATTTTCTGATTTGAAAAACTTCAAAGAACAGCTGCTCTCTATTTCCGTCTTTAATCCATCAAAATTGTTCGTTTCTTTTATTGAAAGAATCAACATCAGGTTAAGCGAAATGAATGATTGTTTTATCGAGTTTCATCAACTGAGAAACTGATTTTTAAAAAAGTTATAAGGAACAAAAGTAATTATTTCCATGCACTCTTCAAACAAAGTTAAAAACAAACTATCATTTTCCATTCTTCGTGACAAACAAAATGAATGGTCACTTTTTAGGGTTTCATCGACTAGTTCCAAAATTGATTCGAATGAATAACACCAGTCATTTCTACTTTTCTATAGACAAACAAAATAAATGGTCACTTTTTGCGGGCTTTCAGTCAAACTGGATCAAAAAACACAGTTCATATCAAGGAACAATACTCGTTTCTTCTGTCAAAAACAAGCAAAATAAAAGGTAATTTTATACCATTGTGTCTTCATCAACTTAATCACGAAAATTTAGAATAGTATAATGATAATTATCGACCTTGTCGTTTTTAGCCATTTTTTTCTCCTTCCATTTCTACAACTACTACTACTACTGCTGCTACTACTACTACTACTACTACTACTACTACTACTACTGCTGCTGCTACCGCTGCTACTACTACTACTACTGCTGCTACTACTACTACTACTACTACTACTACTACTACTACTACTACTACTACTACTACT
>JAOEHV020002013.1:0-34674 GCA_025447995.2 Isaurus tuberculatus | reverse complement strand
CGTAAAACGGCCAAAAAATTTAACCGTTAGGCGTAAAAATGAAAGAATTTTAACCGTTAGCCGTAAAAAAGCCAAAATATTAACCGTTAACCGTAAAAGCCACTACCCCATTAAGACCCTCTTTTATGATATTGACATGAGAATTCGCCCTATGGAAGTGTTATACAATATTAACACTGTGGTATTGTATTAATAGTAAAGGTAAAACAACCGGTATCTTCTTAACCTCTATTAGTTTCTGCATCCGCATGCTTGCGACCTCTGCTTCCCTTTGAGCTTGTTTAGCTCTGTCTTCAGCGTCTTTAGCAACGACGATTGATCTGTTCACCAAACTCTCCAGTTGACGCGCCTCAAGTAATGTCATATTGGCCTGAGCTATAAAAAGGAAACGCATAAAGATGTTTTTTTAAGCACCAATCATTAATTATAAAAAAAGTGGTCTTAGCAATACAAAACGGTTACCGCATTTATTCGAATACCGTATCTCTTATTATTGAGGGCCTTTTATGGAGCTTTTAAACAAGGGTGGCTTTTTCAACAGCTTAAAATAATAAAATGAATGTCATTTCACTTTAAGTTCAATAAACCTGTCATAAAAAAGAAACAAGACAACTTAAAAACTATTGCGATAAGGTAGGATTACACATAGGTATACTGAGGAAAGTGTTCTCCCAAAATCTTTGAAACCCTTCTCATATATCTCTCTCTTTATCCTCTTCATTCCTTGGTGGAACATAGGTCTTCCACTACGGCTATAGTGCTGTTTAATTCTTAAAATCTAATAGCTTCACACTCTTTTGTTTTGTTTTCTCAGGGAGGGAGGGGCGGGCTTTTAATCCAGGACAAGTTCTAAACACGGGCGGCTTAGAATCGTTGAAATTCGGTGAGCGTCCTGGGGGCATACTTAATTTTGGGTTTTTGATGAGAGCCACTAGGGTGGGAGGCAAGATTTAAATAATGGAACCCATGGAAAAATTGTAAAGGAAATAGGAGCATACTTAATTTTTGCCCGTTTCCAATGGGGGCGATTAAAGGATGCGGAAGGACCGACTTTTACAGAGAAATCTTTTCTGTCAAAATCTCCCTTTCCTTATTAACTGGTAACTACTTGAAACCAGAAAAAGATGCATTGTAAGCTTCGTTTTATGCATAATTCAATAAACGTTCTGCTCTCCCTGCCTTGAAAACTTGAATTTTCTCCCACATTATAAAATCTACTCCGGGGCCCCAGTGCTTAACTGGTAACTACGAGAAGACCATGAATTTCAACAGACATCTAAAATTAAGCATTTACCTTCTCTTGTCCGCATTGCTTGATAGGCTTCCATTGCCTTTTTGAGAGCCTCCATTGCAACATCTTTTACACCAGAACATCCTGGCCCACCACAAAACGAACAGTTCATGGGTCCACAGCCACCACATTTCTCCGATGGGACACCACACACTAACCCGTTTACAATATTGGATTGCCTTCTTAGCTCCTCAATTCTTCTTAAAATGTTATTCAAGTTTATGTCATTCTGCTGTTGTGTCACATCAAAACTACCTTCCGGAGTTTGCTTGCCTAGCATATCTTGCTTGTCTCGTTCCCCCATACTTTGTTTTATCACCATCTCTGAAGCATTTACTTGTTTTTCGGCAGCTCTTGATCTTCTTTGACTCTCCTTTAAGGACTCGTACGCCCCGCGAGCATCCGAATCACGGATGTTCCTTACGTCTTCTTCAAGCTGATCACCTTTCATTATGAGTTCTTGAAGCCTTCGCCTTAGCTCTTCAATTTCTTTGTTAGTAACATCTGTCTTAGCAATGGTCCCGCGAACCGTCGCGTCAACTTTCCTGAGCATGTCCGTTGTTTCATTCAACTTTCTTGAAATTTCTAGTAACTGATCTTCAATAACTCGCGTGTCGTTCTCCGTAGTGACCTGATTGTTCAAAATTTGCCTCACATACTCTAGTCTCTCTTCTAGTGCTTTCAGTTCTTCATCATAAGCTTTAGGATCAACTAGTAAACAGAAGATAATGTAAGCGTTACAAACTAGCAAGATTAACAGCATTTGCAAAACGTAATAATAGAAACACAAATATTAACGGTATCGGTATTGGTAATAACAAAAGCAGTAGTAACAGTTTTAGTGGTAGTTCTATTCTTAAAGTGTAATTTTTGTTAATCCTTGGCGGCTACGGAAATGTTGAAAATACCGTAATCGATGGTCAACGACGATTTCCTGTGAAAGTAGGAAGTAATCGATGATACTCGATACATTTCGATAATAATCGATGCTAATCGATGATAATCGATATAATTAAAATATTTCACCGTGTGACTATCGATTAATCATCGATTACCGATAATAATCAACTCATTTTATCGATTAATATCGATTTATCGATTAGCTAATCGATCATCAGTTTTCATCGATTAATAACCCCAGTAGTAGTAGTAGTAGTAGTAATGCCTTTATTGACATGAAACTTTTACATAATGCAAAAGCAAGTCTTCATACTATAAATACATTGGAATTGTAACAAAACTTATTTTTACAACACATGTATGTTCAGAAACACTAATATGTATGACTAATATAAGTTGTTTAATAACGATATTGATATTGATCATAGTTCCATTTTGGTTTCTTTACGTTTGAGAAAATATTTCTGGTTGTAGTTGTAGTATAGTTGTAGTAGTAGTAGTAGTTGTAACATTTGTGGTTGTAGTTGTAGTATAGTTGTAGTTGTAGTATAGTTGTAGTAGTAGTAGTACTTGTAACATTTATAGTTGTGGTTATAGTATAGTTGTAGTATAGTTGTAGTAGTAGTTGTAACATTTATGGTTGTAGTTGTATAGTTGTAGTAGTAATAGTAGTAGTAATAGTAGCAGCAGCAGCAATAATAGTCGTAGTAATTTAATATGGTAGTAGTAATGCTAGAAATAAAAGTTTTTTTCTTAGTTACGTCCTCGTGCAGATGAAAAACCAAATAATACACTCACTCTGTTGATCAACAGACAGATTGCGGGCTCTTATTAATTCAATGCTAACGTTCTGTGACAAGTTGTCCAACACCACTTTCCACTGATGGTAGCAATCCCCGCATGGCTCACACATCGGCATTCTACCCTGCGTGTGTACGTCGCAGCTATCGCATTTGTCGCCGACGGTTCCCGGCTTGCATTTGCACTTTCCTGTTCGCCTGTCACACTGCATGCTCACTGAGCCAGCAGGGTTACAATTACAAGCTAAAAATGAAAGATTAAGATCTTTTTAGAGCTTAAATTATTTGTTAAACTTGATAAACAATAAAAACAAAAAACTAAAAAAGATTATTGGATAAACACAAACTGTGCACTTGTTCCCTTTCCAACAACTTAATCGTCCAAAAAAACTGTATTTTGCCCTTAACGAGACTCGAACCCACGTCTCCTTTGTTTCTAATGAGGAGTGCTAACCACTGCACCATCAGGGACCACCCCGCTGGCAACGAAGCAGATTACTGAAATGTTGAGGCGTGAGGATACTCCAAGTCTTGAGGAGATAGTGTGCCTTTGTTCTAACATCTTGAAATGGTTTAACAGACCTTCGCGTTTTCTCAGATAAGGACGTTAAACCGTATTTCAAATCTTTCGATACTCTATCGGGAACTTAAAAGAACCAACACACTTGTCGAAATGAACAGTGTAGTAATCGCGGTGCGTGCGCACCTGAAGCATCCCCTGAGTATGGGCCTGTTAGACTTACCTTCGCTACTGCAAACCTCATTTTAGTTATCGCACCCAGAGTAACTTTTGTCTAGTAATAAAACCTAAGAGTTATTTTCACTGTTGTAAACTGATCTGCAGCTCTCATGCCATACTGTAAAAACGCATTCATTTTATGAAAACCTACCTTTACTCAAGGGCCACGGAGTGTTTTTAAGAGTGAGGGGGCAAACTTTTGAAGTGGAGTGCGGACATCTTAATGGGAACTAAAACTAGTTAAAGTCAGGGAAAAGGTGGGGGGGGGGGACAATTGCCCCCGTTGCCCCCCTTGCTCCGCGGCCCCTGTTACTTGTCTAATGGTTTTTAAAAAACTATTTAAGTGCGTCTGAGAGTAAGTAATACACGTGCCTTAATGAACACTAGGTTGAAATGAAAAACCATCGCCGTGGGTGAAGTAGGAAGCCGACGTTTCGCGCGTTGGCCTTGCTGCTCTTTCGAAGGCCTAACAGTCAAAACGTCAGCTTCCTATTTCACACACGGCAATGATTTATCACAAAACCTACCTCTACATTGGTCAGGTGTTTGGCCCCAGAATCCGGATTCACACTCGCAACATCTCAGCCCCCCAAAGCCTGTTCTACACTTACACCTTCCATCAGCCTACAAAAAGGAAAAAAAGGTGAGTTTCCAAAAAACTAGTGCTTATTATGGGTCAAAAAAGCAATCTGTGGCTAAAACGCTAAATCATTTTACAAGACCAGTGGCGCATGAGGCTGTCAGTTATCTCCGGTTTCTTTAGTTTTGAGTGGTTGAGAGTCCTTGACTCCCCCTGGATGGGACACTAATCCATCATAGGTTAGCCTGTCGAGCACACGCTAGAAATCTTTTACAGACCCCGTAAGGATAGAAAGTTAAGTTGCTTTACAGGAAACTATGGCATGTTAACAAGAAATTAAAAATAGCCAGTTTTATGTGGACTTAAGACATTTATCCTTCCCCATCACTCTTACAAGCCACCATTTGAGGCACTAAACTTACAAAGTCTCTTTCTGCGGTGCCAGAATTTATGCATTAGATTTTTTTTCTTCGCTCATTTGGAATGCAAATCAGCGCTTAACGCCTATACCCACGCCTCGACTCCATAATGTTAAAAAATCCCTAGATCCCTTTGATAATTATTCCTTGAAGTTTATTCTTCCAGCATTAAGTAGCCAGCGTTTTAAGCGTAGCCAGTTGGCGATGTGAAAGTACATAGAACAAGTTCCAGGGTTTGACAATAACGTTGGCTCGATGACCCCAAGGCATTTTGTGCACTTCCGGGCCGGGGACTTTAAAAATGAATGGTTGAAAGCAAAAACTTAACTGCGTGACAAAAATACTGATTTCTACCACAAGCAACTACATAAAAACAAATGAAACAAAGTGGGGCTAGTATAAATTTTGTTGGCCCAGTAAATTTCGAATTTTAATTGAACGATGGGCCTCTGACTCAAAACGCTTAATGTAATGCCTTGAGTTTCGGTTTTTTGGTTTCCAAATACGGCTTAACGTTGTTGTTTGAGTGTTTTAGATTGAGGACCGAAAAATATCACTACTTATCATTCGATGGAAATTTTCTATCTTTCTCATTGGTCCAAGCCAACCACGTGACCTACAAATAACTGCCTACAACTATGATACTGTTCATGCGCATTACTGGCGGAGTTAAGCTGCAAATATGGCACTGCTCATGCGTAGTTTCTGCTTTTGTGATTAAAAATGGCAGCGCCGCGTTATTTTCTCAATGATTTTGAAAACTGAAAAATACCGACTTGACTTATTTTACGAGGCAGCGCGCACTTAACGCTTAAAAGTTAACGCTTCCCACAAAACAATTCAGTGATCGAATGATAAAACAATTATTGGATTTGGTAATCGCAAAATATTGTGATTTGTCATTGTCCCGCAAATTAATAATGAATCTGCTCGCCACTGACGAATCACGATATTTTGCTCAACCTCGTCCAATAATTGTTTATTGACTCTCGTTTTGTTGTCAGGTTTTAATAGAAATAAAAAGAAAAGTAGAAATACATAAATAAAATTAACATCAATATTAAAGTGCAGATATATTTTTGATTTTTATTTTACAATGAGCCAGCTTAAAGTCAAAACTCGAGTTACCATTAAATCGACCCTCAACTGCAAATAAGAGTTGAGAGCAAATAACACTCGAGAAACTCAACATTACATTTTGTACTATCAGTTTTAAAATAAAGCAGATATAACGCGCTTTATTTTTGTTTAATATTTCATCTTCGTTCACTGTCTGAAATCCGCACGCGTCATTGATTGAAATTGATCACGTGAGTTCCCGTTGCCTAGCGACATCAAAGTGACAGAGTGCGTTATTACAATAACGCATAAAAACTGTGCAGTGTTCTTCAACTTCAAACGTAAATGGCTTCAAGTTCAAGATTTTCCGAGATTGAGGAGGAAAAAATTACTGAAATAATTGACGCTGCCATCCCGGAAAACACAAAAAGGCAAACCACTTGGAGTGTGTCTATTTTCAATGGTGAGTTGAGCAAAACTGAGTTTTTTGCAAGTTTTCTTGGCAACTATCGCTCTCTTTTTAAGTTAAATTTGATGTCGAAGTGTGCGTAGCTTTGTTAAAAATGTTTGTTAGTGGTTGTAAATGTTGAATGAAAATGAGTTTTAAATTAATGTTTTCTCCTTTTAAATTCATATTCAGTAAATTAAAGATTCTTGGCCATTGAATGTTCTTGCTTTCATTTATTTTTCTTTAGTTCATTGTTTTCTCATTCAAACAGGTCGGGCGGGAAGCCATTGTAAGTCTATCACCAGCAGTGAACTCAAATTGAATATTAAAAATTTTAGAGACTGTTAGTTCGTGTTTTGTTTTCAAATACACGCATTTGTTTACCGTACAACGAACTCGAAATTTTCAATACTGCACTCAGCTTCGCTTCAGCAGTATTGAAAATTTCTCGTTCATTGTACAGTAAGCACGTGCGTGTATTTGAAAACAAAACGCTCACAACCGCTCACAACAATCTCTAACCCGTAAACATAAGCACAGTGTGTCTTTATCACTGCGCAAATATATTCCGCATTTGAGCTTGAAAAAGCAGAAAGAAAAACATTCTTCATTAAAGTTCAGTTCTCTAAACAAAAAAAAAATCAAGCCCAGAAAAATGCGCTTTTAGGAATTAAGAATAAGCGACCGTGAAAAACTGCTCGATCGAAGCAAAGAAAATGCAAAAAAACACAAATATTTATAAGCTACAAGTAAGTTCTCCTAAGCAATTCTTTCGTGTACTTAAAAATTCACGCGTGCTTCCATAACTCAACAAAATACGCGCGCTCGTTTTCTATTCCTTCAAGAAAACATGACTCAAAGAAGAATACCCTCTATCTGAGGGAATAAGCCACAGTATTGGCTCAAGTACAAACTTGTATTTTCGTTTCTATTTCCTACGAGGTCGAAATATTTTCTTTGTTTTATGAAGATCGAGCTCATCAAGTGGAGAACCTTCCGTGCTACTTTCAATGCTCCGAGCTTGCACTCTATTTATTGACCTCATAAGGACGAAAAGCTGAGACAGCTTTGGCGGAATATATGCGGCCACACAAATTTTGTAATCTCGGCTAACGCAAGGATCGAAGTAGGGACCTCTTGGTTTGAAAACTGAGATCTTACCAACAGCGCTAAACACGACGCAACGCCTCGTAAAATACAGTTTGGGGCTAAGCCTTGAACGTTTTGGATACAATACCTGATTACAGCCACTATTAGCTCTTCCTTCCGAGCAGCAGTCACATTTCTGGCATCCTTTCCCACTTGCAAGGTTCCAATATCCGTCAGCACACCTGTCGCACTGTATTCCTGTCACGTGGGGCCGACAGATACACTGACCAGTAATACGGTTACAGCTGTCGGGGAAAGTAGGGTCCTGGCCTATTTTGTTGCATACACACGCTGGTGAAAGAACCAAAGAGATTGGGCCAGTTTTTGAGAATAAAAGTAAAAATAAAATTAATAATAACAATAACAAAAATAACAATAAATTAATAATAATAACAATAACAACAATAAGAACAGTTACAATAACAAAAATTTAAATCAAATGATTTCATATATTTAGTTAGTTAAGTTAAAATATGGTTAAATTTCCCTTTTTAAAAAGCTAACGTTGTAGTCCAGAGGAGATTTAAAGACTTATACAAAACGTGTGGTAAATATAATTGGTTTTTAAATATGTCAAGTGTTTCCAAAAGCAAGAAGTTCACAATAAAAGCAGTTGACTTCTTTGTTCAAGCAAGCAATGAGAAGTCCCTCGGTAATTTTCTGTTTTATTGTACGCTTTTAAAATGCAGTTTGTGTATCCAAGTACATGAGTGTGCTACAAGGGGGGGGGGGGGGGGAGTCACGGAGTCATAAAGTACTTTATTTTATTATGCTTTGTTGTGAGCAACGTGTTGAGCCGATTCTGAGTTACAAATGCGAGTAATCTTTTATGTACGTTAGGGTTTATATGGGGAAAAATAATATATTCAGATCGAAATAACGAAAGGATGTAGTAATACGTGAGATGTCAAGAACAAAGGTAGAAGATATTTCTAATAACCAAAAAAACAAAAAACAGAGTACCAAGTTTAAAGGTTAATTTCTATTTTTCCTTTTCCGGGTTACATCGTTACATTAGAGACATGTGTCCCGTACCTGAACAGTTCCGCGCCAAAGCGTTGCCATAGTAACCAGGTCTACATCTTTCGCAGCTGAATCCAGTTGTGTTATAAAGACACCCATAACAGCGGCCAGTTGTCTTGTCACAGTAGCTGTTTGTATTGTTGTTACACTCACACGGCTTACACGAACCGCCTGGCACAAGAGGGTTGCCATAGTAACCATCGGCACACTCTTCGCACTGCCTGCCGGTGTACCCTTCCTGTATAAGATCAACGGTTTGCCGTATGACTACCAAACTTGAGGGGAGTTTAAAGTTTCTCACAGTCAACGTACATTTATTGGATTTATAAAAAAAGAGTTTTTTTAGCATTTTGTCCTTCAGCGTCTTTAGAAATTAATTTCCAAAAAAACCGGCTTGCGATGACGTCACAAAGCCAAAGCACCAAACCACACAGCGCTTTTTCCTTATTTCTCAATTCGAATTTGTCTTCCGCATTTTTTCAGTAGAAACATTACCAAACTTGTAAAAAACGATATTCGATAAAGTTTCGTGCTCAGTATAGTCTGAAAACACAAGTTGACGTTGTAACATCGTCTAAAGCAGTTTTAGATTGCGGGAGCATATGGATCAATTTTCTCCTGTGTTTCCCATTCTTTTCAAACTCTAATATCTGTCTTCTTATTTTCAAAACCAAAAAAAAAATATGAGCACCACGATGAAATTCGAACCAATGACTCTCAGAACACCGTTGGACGATCTTCCAACTTAGCTACAAGGAGTCTTGGGAGAGAGAGGTCAATTCTTAACCCTTTCAACCCCAGACAATTTATCAAGGTCTAACTTCTCCTTACATAACTCAAACAAAATAGTATAACTCGTAATGAGAAACTTGGAATTGATCAAGTGGAATAAGCTGTGGAAGTTGAAAATCCCAATTCTCCCAAACTGCTTATATAGACAGTATGGAACTCAGTTGGGAGAATTTGCCAACACGTCATTTGTCGTGTTTGGGGCTTAAAGGGTTAATTTCCTATAGATTTGTGACTAGCGGAATGGCGTAATATATTGATAATCTTCAACGATTATCAAGCTTTTCAGATTCTTACCTCGCAGTTGTCACAGAGCAATGAAGGGGGAGAGGTAGAGGAGTCCATTTTACATGTTTTACTAAATTGGTTTGTCCCCCCTGGACAGCGACATCTTGTGCAGTCTGCTGATGTACCTAAAATCATTGTCATGTTAAATTGAGAGCTAATAAAGCATACTATAAACAACTACGTCAGAAAATATTTCTCTACATGACAAGTGCACCTGATCCCATATTGAATGTTATGCTATTTTTAAACTTCTTCATAATTTAAGACGTTGGACGGAGAAATTTTCGAAATTCTTTAAGTTGTTATTTTTTATCGCGTTCCGAAGATTGCAATTCTCGCCCAAAAACTTCCGCCATATTGTCAATGACCGAGTGCGAAGGGGAGTGGGTTAGAAAGTGAGGATGACGTCACTCACGGCCAAGAAAAGACCCTTAAGTGACGTCACATTAGGCTCATCCCAGACTTCCAATGTTTATTTACTTGCTCGGTGGTGAACATAACCCGGAGGATATTCAAAGGCGCATAAAAAATTTAGTACTCGGCTGAATTACATAATTTTTTTATTATTTTAATCAGTGTCTTTGCAGCTTTCAATAGCCAAAAAATCCGAAAAGGGGTTAGTTTCACTTTAATTTTGTACCTCTAATGGAATCTTTTGAATAGTTTTCTAACTGAAAAATCGGTTAGAAGCCAGTGGAAAACCATGCACGCTCAATTCCTTGCCTCCTGTTGGATCACTTGGAAGATTGTGTTAACTCGAAAACGACTTATGCAAAGTCTGATAAATAATGACGATATTTCAATTGGTTAATATCAGTCTCCATTTGATGAAGACTGCTACTAGCCAGTCAAAGTATCGTACACAAGAGTATTCTGGTAGTCTGATCAGTCCTTGCACCTTATGAAGACTGCTAATGGCCAGTCGAAGTATCGTACACAAGAGTAATCAGGTAGTTTGATCAGTCCTTGCACCTGATGAAGACTGCTACTGGCCAGTCGAAGTATCGTACAGAAGAGTATTCAGGTAGTTTGATCAGTCCTTGCACCTGATGAAGATTGCTAATGGCAAGTCGAAGTATCGTACACAAGAGTATTCTGGTAGTTTGATCAGTCCTTGCACCTGATGAAGATTGCTAATGGCAAGTCGAAGTATCGTACACAAGAGTATTCTGGTAGTTTGATCAGTCCTTGCACCTGATGAAGATTGCTAATGGCCAGTCGAAGTATCGTACACAAGAGTATTCTGGTAGTTTGACCAGTCTTTGCAAAAATCCCTTTTTAAAACGTAAGGGTGGCTCATAATTTAGGGCGGCTTATAAACAAGAGTGGCTCATAATTACGGGAGGCTTATAAACAAGAGTGGCTCATAATTACGGGCGGCTTATAAACAAACAAACAAATAAATAATAAATAATTAAATAATTAAATAAATAAATAAATAAACCCCTCCGAGTCAGATTGAGATCGACAAATCTCAGCCCACATGTGAACCCCAGGATTCGAACTCGGGTCCGTAGTGGTGGGAGGTGTGGGTGATAACCACTAGGCCAACCTAACTCCCCTGGCTCATAATTAACGATAGCTTATGCTTTGTTTGGCAGCTAAAACTAAGGAAATCATTGTTAATTTCACTTTAAGATCAAAAATTTGTCACAACAAAGAAACAAGACAAACCGAAAACTACAGTGGCACGGTTTCATTACAATCACAGAATTGTATTGTGTGAAGAATTCTCCCGAGATAATTCAAACCCTCTTCACACGTGTAGTTTCTATTTGACAGCACAGTATTCACTATAACTAAAATTGGTTTTTAAAATTCTGAAAGCTTTTCATTGTTATCAAAGATTTGGAGATGCAGCTAATATTCAAATAGAGCTTATTTATTCTTTTTCACGCCATTCGATGCGGTTTATAATGGAAGAAATAGTGTATTTACTAACCCCCAGCAAGTAAAATTTAATATCAGGGATAGGTTGCATCTGGTAAACAAATAAATACTCACCTCGAGTAGCATCACCATAAAATCCTTCTTTGCATCTTTCGCATTTGTCTCCAGTTGTTTCGTGTTGGCATTCATGGCAAACGCCCGTTTGAGGGTCACACTTTGGGGAGTGGTTGTTACACTCGCAGGGCTGGCAAGTTGGAAATCCCCAATGACTGGGGGGACACATACTGCACTGCCGTCCATCTGCTTTGATATTACATTTACATTGACCGGTACGTATGTCACAGAAGTTGTCTAAGGACCCAAACTCGTCGCAATTACAAGCTGTTGAAACAAAATGGTTAACAAATAAAATAAAACTAGAAGTTTCTGAAAGAAAGGAAAGTGCTGCGACAGTTACAAACAAGTTTGGTAGCTTGTCCCAAGAAACTGATGAATTAACATTATGCCAAACTTACCAAACTTTAGATAGAAATCCGCAATAATCCACAAATTTTAGATAGCAATCCGCAATAATCCAAATATAATCCGCAATCCCTAGCTTACCACGAGGTGACGTGAAGTAAACTGCATTCCAGTCTCTCGCGGCCTTGTCTTTTTAAATCGAGGCTCGAGCGCAAGACACCAAAATTTGCACAGCATATAATCGTACCGCGCATGCTCGAGATCGCAAGGACAAAGAGATTAGTTTCGCTGCTCCTCCGTCGCAGCAATAAAACAAAAATAGCAAGAACAAGTAGTTCTTTATCAATACTTCCCACAAGCATTGCACTTTTAATTTTCCTTATTATTTTACCAATTTACATTAACTGTCATTTAACAATTATTCATCATATTTATATGTTATGTACTTAGTGAAAGTCGATTAAACAAATTTCTCGTATCTCATTATCTGCCGTTGTTAGATACGCCATGGCGATGAAGCCGAATAACGTCGATGGTTGCTAACGATCAGGCTCAATCTTATAAGTGGTAGGTTTAATTTACCAATACTTGTGATTATCATTCCAACCACATTTCACAAGCATTACGCTTTTACTGTTCCTTATGCATATGTGCATATGAATTTTTTTTTTGCGTAAATTGCTAATTTAAAATACCCTTATTTCGAAATGCATAATGAAATTTAGGTAAAGAGGTTAAAAATTCGGTTTTTTACCCGTCAAAGTATCTTAATAAATGT
This sequence comes from Isaurus tuberculatus, assembly GCA_025447995.2. Lineage (NCBI taxonomy): Eukaryota > Metazoa > Cnidaria > Anthozoa > Zoantharia > Zoanthidae > Isaurus > Isaurus tuberculatus. The sequence continues at coordinate 22,059 of JAOEHV020002013.1, read as the reverse complement.
ATCCAAAAGATACTTCATATCTCATAATACTTGTCGTTTCTCGACCCAACGTTTATCTAACAAGCAAACTATTTACCTGAACATCCGCTCAATCCAAAACCGTACGTTCCTGGTGCACAGCGGTCGCACCTCCGACCAATAACATTAGGCTTACAACGACACTGGCCCCCAGCCTTCTCGCAGATTACTGCACCAGAAGCGTCTCGTACTGTGCCCGCGGGATCACACGAACAGGCTGTAAAGGAGAAGGAAGCAAACTAAAAACATTTGTTATAACAAACAACAATTACCTGAAAAAAGGAAGCCCAAAGCGGGATTTTTTCCGGCATTAGTTCTGTATAAAATATATATGTCAGAGATTCCTTTTGCTGTAGGTGAACAAATTGTTCAAATAAAGTCTTGAATATATTTTTTTATGCATCTTTCGTTACAAGAACATTCAATACATCTTTACTGATATCCACGATATTTTTTCTTTAACTACAAGCCTTTTCATCTTTTCTTTTTTCATTCTTTTTCCCCTTTTTTTTTCTTTCGCTAGCTAAAGAGCAACTGTTGCTTTAACGAAGGGCTAACACTCGAAACGTCAGCTTCTACTCCACAAACGGCGAAGATAAAACATTTCAACCTAGAGTTGATTAAATCACAGCTGCTCTGACAAAAGCCTAACCCACGAAACGTCAGCTTCTACTCCCCTTACGGCGATAATTAAACATTACAACCTAGAAATGACTAATTCAAGTGATTTTTTTTTTCATTTTTTCCCTTCCATTCTCTTTTTTTACACCTAAAGACTACGGATGAAAACATACGAGCCTTACCTAATCCTCCATCATAAATAATTGAAGAAAATGAGAAGATCAACGCTTTGCAGGCCTCGGGCATCTGACGACGCGGTCTAACTGCTTCCAAATGGTAATACGCCAGACAGCGATAACGATTGAACTGCTCCAGTCTTCGGTTTCCGTTTGATCCCTTGAATACGGGACTCTTATCATAACTTGGGATTAGAACCACCTACGAACAAAGGTACTTTCCAGTAAAATAATGAAAAATACTAAAATCGACACTAAAAGCACGCGCCATTTTTTTAGATCAGCAAACATGTTTCGGCAGGCATATCCGCCTTCCCCAGTGTTACCCCGAGATTCTGAAGCCATATTGAGATTATCTTTTCTTCTTTGTGTTTTTGTAACTATAATCTGATGAAGTCGGACAATTCAACAGTTTGCCGCCGCAGTACATATATGTGCTTTGTAGACATCAATTTATGACTCCTAAGTCTTTATCATTCATAAAAGTGCATTTTTAATATATTTCTTGAGATAGTATTTTTTTTTATTCCGCGTAGAATAAGGAATTGCATTCCACAACCTTGCACCAAGTCGAAAAAAATTTATAAATGCCCTCAGAGAAACAGAAGGACCACAATACCGGGATCACTACCCTGCTCTTTTTTATGTGTGTGACTTCTCTTAATTCCCAAAATTTTGCGCAACCAGGCCCAGGTAAGAGTTTGTCGAACAATCTACCGTATGCTAAGACTTACCGAATCAACAAGTAATAATTGTTTTGCAGTGTTCCCTGGAAGGCGAGTATAGGTAGTTTTTATGATGTAGGCTACATCCTTTTCAAGACATATTCCTGGCCGAACAGTTGAGTATCTCCGTCGAGAGAATAACGTTGTTGCCATGAATCCCGTACTAAGACGCTGACCAGTGTTACCGCAAGCCGATGTGTTTAGGGGCCTACCATCAAGCCGCGATATGTCGACACGCACGTTCCAATCCCCGGCATTCTGGTAGAGAAATGTCTTTAGTTAGGTAAAAGGATGTTTATCAAGTTAGTTTATCAATTTTGCAATTTTTTACAAACAATCATGTATTGTATATTTACAAAAAACAAAATCACTTAAAACAGAAAGAAATCGGTAACGAGAACGTAGTTTTATTAACAAACAATATACTGTACTGCAGGGATGCCCAATAAATAATTAGGGCTTACCTTATTAAAAGAAATTAACGCGAATTAGGGAAGAAATTGTTTACAAATAAAGAAAATTAAACCAAAAGAGGCTAAAATTTTCAAAATAAATAAAATTAACGCGATTGTGAATTCGAATGACAGACGTGACACAGAATGTTTGACGATTTTAAAAGCTAAAACTAAGGAAGATTCGTATTCCATCGACGTAGAGTACGATGATAAATCCAAATTTATAATTAACGAGATCCTCCAGAACGAATCAAATGTCAAGGACTATTTTTCCGATGATGAAAGTGACCTAAACTAAAGCGTCTTTTCTAAATTCGTGTTAATTAAGTAAAGCGTCAATTTCCTACAATAAGGTATGTTTCGGCTCCCTCATTTATAGACTGTCACTCCGAATAAGCATCGATTTTTTTGAATTTTTAAAAGAGATATCAAAAGTCAAGATTGACGTGGAAACTCATGGAAACTTTGCTCAGCTCAAAATAAATCGGAAATCAAGAATACCTGTATCCACCAAGCCGAGTTCTTATTAACTGTATTAAACAACGTACCCTAGAGTCGTATCTGATCAAAACATAATAAACCCAGGTGTAAGGGATCTTCGTTACAACATTTTCCAGTATGGTTCCATCAGAGACTTCAACGAAGCCATCGCCAGTCCATGTAGTGACCCCAGACTGTGGGCGCTCTTTCTTTACAACTTTTCCGATCTAAAAGTAAAATACGATGCATCACCATTATCAGCATTATCATTATCATCATCATCATCAGCAGCAGCAGCAGAGTAATTACCACAACCATCACCGTCAAACATCATCAGCACTATCATTATCATCTTCGACGTTATCAGTGCTTTCATATCCATTATCATCTTTTTCATAACAGTATCATCACCACAACCGTTAATACTATCATCATCATCATTCATAATTAACCAACTTCATCTTTAAAGTTGTCAGAGCTTTCTATTTATTACTATCATCTTTGTAATATCATCGCCATCAGTCGTCATCAAAACTAACCTTTCTTATCATCTCTATCATCTTTATCATCATCATCGTCATCACCATCACAATCTTTATGATCATGAACATCATCATCATCGTCATCATCACCATCACAATCTTCATGATCACCATCATCACATCGTCATCATCATCATCGTCGTCATTGTTAGTTTAATCGTCAACTTTAGTTTCACCCTTAAGTACTATTCCAAAAGGTCCAAAAATTAATTTACAATTTCAACAGCAGTTTACCAAAATCTCTTTCTTCTTTCAAAATTTCTTACGAAAAACAAGTATCTTACAAAAAATATATAGTACCAAGAACAGATGGATATAAAAAGACAATTTAATGTTCTAAAAACCGGGTTATTACCCCCAAAATTTTGGCATTCTCGGCCTCATATTTGAGGTGGTCCAATAACGCGTAGTAATACCCAGGTAGAAGTTTGTTACACCGGCGGCCCGTAATTCCTTTTCTGCACAAACACTGGCCAGTAAGCTGATCACAAGTCTGTCGCAAAGATCCCCCCACGTCACACTCACAAGCATTACATCCAGAAGGTGATGACCCAAGACCGTAGTGGTTTGGCTGCAAAAACAACACGGAATATTAATAGGTCTGTTAACCAATCTTGATAAGAAAACAAAGTCCAAACAAGTTAAATGCAACACAAGAAGTTATATTCTATCTATCCATTCATCCTCCAGTCCCGCCAACTACCTAATCCCGTTCATTCCTTTGCCGAACTATCCGTCGACCCGCCCTTCATTAATTAACCCACCACATCCATCCATCCATCTTTCCATTAATTTAGAGATCTACTCCGGCAAAACTACAAACTTGTGGTCTCTTGATAAACTTACCCCCCCCCCCAACGCCAGTCTTAAGGCCCATGGTCTGTTGTATAGCCCCCCCCCGAACCTAGTCTTAAGACCGCTTGCCTCTAGTTCTGTATAGCCCCCCATCCTAAATCTTAATACCCTTGTCTCGTGTATACCTTCCTTCCTGAGCTTACAAGACCTCTAGTCTCTCAAATTACTAACCCCTAAAAATAGGTCTCTAGCAAGTACAGTAGTTTTGACCAGATCCCTTAAGAGCCCGTATACCAATATAATACCCATAAGCTATAATAAGGCTGAAATAGCTGTCCATGGCTGCTAACTTTCAAGCTCACCGTTATTTACAGTAGATTTAAGGGGTATTGCCATCTACCAAAGTGGGCTTAGTATTCATATCACTGGCTGCAAGTATTGGATACTAGTACGCATGCGTTACCTACACTTCTGATTGTCTTTCCAGCCACCTTCAACAAACACTCGCTTTAGCATTAGAGCCACTGTGTTTTACTACGCCTGGGAGAATGCAATGCCACGCAACTGAACATCAATCTGGACACTGATCGCCTTATTTTTCTGCCAATTTTTCTAATATGGTGATTTTGCAAGATTAAAAGGTAATGCAATAAAAAAGTTGGTGCACTTGAAATCTTCAAACTTTGTGCATGATTGATTAGGGCTGGTAATTAGAGTGAGCAAAATAATAAAGGGAATGCCGGATTTTACAATGTTTGCCAGCGAGCGAACATACTGTACCTGGTTTACTAATGGTTAAAAAAAACTTTTTCTTTTGCCGTTATATGTTTATCCTTTTGTTTATTCTTTAAACGGTTAATACAAAATGTAGTTCTATGCTTTCCATAGTTCAGCAGCCTGTTAAAGTTACTCACCGCACAAATGTCGCAGTTCTTTCCACGAGTATTACGTTTACAAATACAATTTCCGGTTATGGAATCACAAACACCTATCGTTCCATTCGGATGGCAAGTACAGGCTGCAAAAAAAAAAACATTTATAAGCCAGACTCTGATACACAATCCAACTAGTCTACCTAATAGATAATTCAGTGCTGCCTTTTAGTTGGGAAGTGCAAGTTTATACTTGAAGACATAACTGAAAATATAATGCAAACTTGCAGGGTTGCCGTACAGTATTCAAGAATATGGTTTTTCTCTCATGATTTATTTTTAACTCGTTCCAGTCTCCCCTCGGAAATAGGGAAAAACGGCACATGTTTTGCCAGTTTTCATAGAGTTTCTCCTGAGCAAGGATGGGTACCCCACAACTCTTTGAAGAGAAAAAATACGAAAATTCTCAGTGTTGCAAATGTAGAAAAATATAAAGAATATATTGTAGTGTAAGGCTGCAAAAAAAGAGAAAAAATTATAAACAAAACTCTAATACAGAATCTAATAATTACGAGTTGAAACTACCAACGTTGTTCCTAAAATAACAGCGATACAAATTCAATCACAACAAGAAGCCCCTCAGTAGCTTTTACTCGTGTCTGAATTTCAGTACAATCAAGTAAATCACTCCAATAAACACTAAACATCAAAACAGTAACAAACAATAAGAAGCTTCTCAGTAGCTTTTACTCATGCCGGAATTTCAGTACAATCAAATATATCACTCCAATAAACACTAAACGTCTAAACAGTAACAAGCAACAATAGGCTCCTCAGTAGCTTTTACTCGTGCCGGGATTTCAGTACAATCAAATAAATCACTCCATTAAACACTAAACTACTAAACAGTGAGCTAAAATTTCAAACACGTTAAGTTCGCGAGAAGAGCTAGTTTTAAATGCGATGCAACATTTCATCATTATTTTTTTGCTTTTCATTTCATTGAGATCCCTTAATGTCACCTCAAACTCCCACAGTTCTTCTCTGATTTTCTCTCAACCCCCTCCGTCCTCAACTCCTTCTAAATACAGCCACCACAAAATTTTCAAGTTATTAGATTTACAAGAACATTACATGTTATGAAAATTTCAAATTTTTCACAGATGACTTAATTACAAATAATTTTGGGTGTTTTTTGTTGTTTGTATCAACACTAAATCATTTATTTAACTTAGCAATGTAAATGAATCTATTTTAAGTAATGTTTTCTTCTAATTTCAATTTTTATTGAGTAGCCTCACAATAATTGATGTACACTCTTAAAGGGCATTGGTTGAGCAACTAAAATTGTACTGTTCCCAACAGCTCTGGCTTCATAGCTCAAAGATCTAATTGAAAAGAGCACTGCAAGGATATGGCAGAGATCACGAGTTCGACACTTATTGAAGCCTACATTTTTCAGGATTTTCTTACGCAATTGCTTGAATTAGGTACTTAACAACGATGACCATTCGCCGTAAGTAGAGTAGGAAGCTGACGTTTTGAGTGTTAGCCCTTCGTCAGAGTAACTGTGGTTAAATTAACTCTAGGTTGAAATGTTTAATCATCGCCGTAAGTAGAGTTGGAAGCTGACGTTTCGAGTGTTAGTCCTTCGTCTGAGCAACTAAAATTACTGAGATACTACAAGGTTTTGATGAGGAAGTACCTTTCACAAGGAAGGAAGAGGCGCTTAGTGACAGACGAGAAATAAAGAACAAAAGTTAAAAGTTATTAGAAATAATGGTATAAACGAAAATCTTTCATTAATGCCATTATGGATCAAGGATTTAAGCTAGTTTGCTTTCGCTAGTGTCCTTATTGCTAAAGGTATCGTTACTATAACTAAATACTCACCTTTACAACCCTCCGGTGAAGATGTGAGGTCAAAATATCCTGGCTTGCAACGATCACAACGAACCCCACCTACATTCCTTTTACAAATACATCTGCCAGCAACCAGGCCTGCAGCAGGATCGGTTTTCCCCTCACACTCTCCTCCTCCCACTCCGCCAATAGAATCACAGTTACACGCTGCAACAAAAGTAAATAGGTTAATAGCATTTGTCTGTCTTGAAGAACAGAAATTATTAATTTAATGTTGGTCGTCATTTTAAATTTTGAAATCGTTGATAAAATCCTATAAAGTGACCATACAATTTGTTTTTCTTGAAGAGTAGAAATAATTGGTGCTATTCATTCTAGCGTTTGAACCAGTTTACAAAAAGCTACAAAGCGACCATTCATTTTGTTTGTCTTGAAGAACAGAAAAGATCGGTGTAATTTATTCTAACTTTTAAACCAGATGAAACCCTTTCAAATGACCACTTCGTTTGTTCTGAAGAGAAAATGCAGTAAATGTTCATTTTGTCGACAAGTTCAAAGTTGACAATTACCTCAGGATTTTAAAACTTTTATTTTCGAAACCTCAACGAGAACAAATTTGCGTATGCATTTCATTTTGTCCAGTTTCCTTGCAGCTTTCAAGGAAATCAACTCCTTGGGTTTCGAGGAACTTTTGATTTATGAGGAATTTCGTTTCCTCAAATTCAAGGACCTTCTGTGCTACAACAGAGCAACTAAAATAACAAAACTTTGTTCTTTACTGCTACCGAGCTGTTCGATAGCAAGAATGGCTAGATAATCATCCATAAGTTTGCATGAAGACCTCTTTATTTTTTTTGTTTCACACTTCGACTTCTGGTCATATCAAGTAGACATGTGTTTCGATTGAATGAATATATAAAGTTGGACCGATTTTCTAGAATTCAAGCTAGAAACGTTTGGCAATTCAAAACAAAATCTTTGATGGTTGATAAACCGTGCAATTTTCAAGAACTTTTCAGGGAGTCTGAAGGACGAGAGCAAAATTCAAGGGATCTCGTGTCCTAAACAGGGGATGAGATAGGGTCCGCATACACTCCCCTCCCTTCCGTTCGTTCTAGAAGCAATAATCAGTATACTTACGTAAGCATGCCCCAGGCATACTGAAATCCTTTGTTGGATCCTGGTAATGTAGCGGCTTGCATTTTTCGCACTTCCGACCAAATGTATTGTCAGAACAGTTTAAACACACTCCCCCACTGGTCTTGTTTGAGGCAAGGTAAACAGCTTCATCAAACCGACATTCTGTTGCATGGCCATTGCATTCACATTCTGGCAAAATAAAATGTGTTCCCTCAATCTTTACTTATAAAAAAAGCTAAAGGGTAATGAAACTAAGTACATTTTTACATAAGAAAACCAATAGGTTCGAGTTTACTAGAAAATTAAAAACTCAAATAGATTCATGGAAGACTTTTCAAACATAAACGAAAAATAACATCAAATTCCTAAATCCTTTATGTATTTAGTATAAATGATTAGAACTTAAAAGTAAAAATTGGGCTAAAATGGCATTCGAAAAAGCAACACCAGGGCTCACTGTGAAAATAGAGTTGCTTAAGCGTGTATTCAAAGCCTGAATCAGAGTTTGGAAAACAAAAGGGCCAACGACATTTAACTGTCATCAGTAGCTGATAATTACTCGGGCTATGCAGGTAGGCCGAGTCTAGGTTTCGGTTTCCTATCTGTCTATCTATCAATAATGTCAAAAGTGTGTAAACCTGTGTTTCTTGATGTTCTGCGGTATTCCTCTACAAGCATGAAAGCGAGGTCACAAATAGGTAGCCCGAGTAAACGCCTGTAGGCGTCTTGTTTTAAGATATCATTTGATTTAATTAGAAGAACTACCAGTCAAATCATTAGAATTGACTGTACTCATATTTGTACTTACTAACACACTCGTTGGTTTGATCGCCGAATGCTGGTGCCCACGGCCGATCCACGTATCCTTTCTTGCACCTTTCGCAGTTAAATCCTTCAGTATTGTGGGTACAGTCACAACGACCATATACCTGGCAACAGATTGATCAATACTTTACTACACTCGATGATTGCAGTATCAGATATTAGGCTGATAAACTAAAGATAATCAAATGGTGGCATAATCGGCAGAGCAGGTAAGATCTCTGCCTTCAAACCGCAAGATCCTGCGATCATTCTCCGGCTGTTCTAAGAATTTAACATTCTTTTACCTTTCGTCCCGCCAAAGCTGACTCAGCTTTCCATCCTCACGAAATTGTTGAAATAAGTAACAGCATTTGATGGAAGCTAACTTCCGATGAATTAGTACCCCGCAGATATAGAAAGAACTAGGGCAACTGAGCTCGTTGAGAATTAAATTTAGCTTACTAACTAAAGGAATCCGAAAACTGAAACCAGGAAAGTTCATACCCTGGAATACAGGGCTTTGATTCCAGAATCTACAGCCTGGGATCTGGAATCAAAGAGTTGGGATCCAGAATCCATGAGCTGGGATCCAAAATCTACGAGCTGCGATCCAGAATCCATGAGCTGGGATCCAGAATCTACGAGCTGTGATCTGGAATCCAAGAGCTGGGATCAGAATCCATGAGCTGGGATCTCAAAACCATCAGCTGGGATCTGGAATCCATGAGCTGGGCTTCGGAATCCACAAGCTGAGACCCGGAATCCATGAGCTGGGATTTGGGATCCAATGAAAGGGATTCGGAATTCATGAGCTGGGACCCAGAATCTACGACCTGGGATCCTGAATCCAAGAGCTAGGATCCGGAATCCAGAAGTTGGGATCTAAAATCCATGAGCTGGAACCTGGAATCCATGAACTGGAATCTGGAATCCGGAATCTATGAGCTGGGATCCGGAATCCTACACCGTCTTTAAACAGGGCGAAACAAAAATCTAAAGTCAAACAAAATTCTTACCATTCCGTCGAAATTTTCTTGACCGGGTGAAGAAGGAAGACATCGTTCTGCATGTCCGTAACACGAACAACTGCCTCGTACAACAAGCTCATACACTGAATAGTAATACTTCTGTTGGATTTCAGGTCGTGGATCCAACAGGTTATCACCAAGGGTGTGGAGTTTTGTGAAGTTTATGCGAAGGTTGGTCAGTTTCAGTAAATTTAGAACTTCATCGCTGTAGAGATCCTTGACCGGAATTTGAGGATTTAGAGCTCGAAAGATCACCTGAAAAAAAAATCGAACAACAATTGAGAGGATTTGGTAACCGATAACAAGTGGTAATTTTTTTTAAAAAAGTATTTCAATATAAGAACTAGTAATGAAAATAAACTACGAAACATTGTTGTGAGCGGCTTTATATACCCTTTGTGCCATTTTTCATTTACGCGTGCAGTTTGCTTCCTACGTCGTGCAGTTTGCTTCCTATGTCGGCAGCTGCTCAAAACGAAAGGCTTTTGATTGACGTCCACCAAAAACCAAGTACGACGTCGGAAACAAACTGCACATGTAAATGAAAACGGCTGTAAGGAATTAAAAAGAAAAGCTTGAAGGAAATTCGGGTACGTCAAGATTCCAAAAGAACTTTCTATCTTCTCTATCGCAAACGCTAAAATTGCGTAAAAAACCGCGAAGATCGTTTGATATCGTTATTGTTAATAACCACGCTACAAACAGGCTTTGAATGACCCAAAAAAGTTGACCTTCTCCGAACAGCTATGGCTTCATAGAACAGTTGGTGAGAGCACTTCACCAGTATTGCTGAGTTCACGAGTCCGAATCACACTGATGCCAGAAACTTTACAGGTTTCTCTTTTGCGAATACTTATACATAACCGCGTTAATCATTCATAACGTCATTGATAAATATCAACGGTCCAAATTCAGTCACAATAATCGTTGTACAATCTTAAGTGGCGTTGATGAGCACATTAAAAATTACCTGCTTCCAAAAGCTGTGGCTTCATAGCTCGGATGGCTGCACAGGTTTTGAACCCTCTTACTGCCCGAATTTTTTATGGAGTGTCTTTCATAATTAATACTAAATAAACGCCGTACAAATTTACAAATCGTACTACAGCTAGCCTTCTGAGACGTTAGAAGGGACGAGTAGTCAAATGTATTAATGGAGACGGTCAAAAATACCAAGGCGGGTGAAAACACTAAAGGCGTGTTCACACTAGAGACGCAAACGCAAGCGCAGACGCAAGCGCATGGACATTCACACCAGCGTCGCAAGTGATGCAAGCTACGCAGGCGAAGACTTGCATCTGAGTCTGCGTTTGCGTCATCCCCATTCACACTTGGAAATTTGTGAAGCAAGAGCATAAGCAAGCGCAAGGTATGTGCAAGAAAAAGGAAATTTTCCTTTTTCTTGTGTCTGCGTCAAGTTACATTCACACTTGTTTTTATTGCTCTTGCGTCTGCGTCTGCGCTTGCGTCGCTAGTGTAAACACGCCTTAATGATCTAATAAATACATAAAATAAATACTTTATTTAACGTCTTTACAAGCAGGGAGTGGTTACCCAGACTCCTGAGCCAGAGGCTCATGTTTACAAGCGGTCGACGGCATAGATTTTGTCGTGAAAGTTTATTCAATGAAGTAGGAAAACCAGATATCCCAGAGAAAAACCCTCAGAGTTAGATTGAGATCGACAAATCTCAGCCCACATGCGAACCCCAGGATTCGAATTCGGGTCCGTAGTAGTGGGAGGCGTGGGTGATAACCACTAGGCCAACATAACTCCCCATCTAAAGTTTTCTGTGAACTGTTTTCCCGATAAATTTTAATAACTTATGCTTCTAAAATGCTATAATGTGTTACGTGAAAAACGATACCTGAGTTGCAAGAAGGGAGTTCAAATGTTGTTCAATATTCGCAAACTGCTACAAGATCACACTGAAGTTCATTAATTGTGTGTGATGTGTGAATATGATGCCCTCGTCATTTCCTTCTTTGGAACGCTAATTTTTAAAGTACATATAAAAGCACTTTTTGAATGGTCTTTAAAGAGATATTTAAGTACGTCGGCACTTAAAGCAGTTGAAATGTTTAATCATCGACGTAAGGAAAGTAAAAAGTTGACATTTTGAGCATTAACTCTTTGTCAGAGCAAAAAAAAAAGCAACTGAGACGAAGGAATAACGCTTGAAATGTCAGATTCTTACCTTAATACCGGCGATGATTAAACAATTCAAACTAGAATTGATTAATCACTTGTGTATATATAATAACTATGTATGGCCTCTTTAGAGCCGGCCAATGAGACGGCTCATTCAACTGTCAACAACCCCGTAAAAAGAATGTTAAATCTAAACCATTTATACTAACTTCTCCCTCGGTAGAGGGCGATACGCCTGAATATTCCTCAGTGCAAATGACGTCAGAGTTCTTTCTTTGTGGACCCATTGAAATGCCTGGGAAGGTCCTCCTACAATCTGAGGCAAAATATCGATACACTTTCCACGTCCGGCCATAGTCCCATGATCTTTCTATCAACATTCCTGCTGGGCGGTAAGTCCTAAAGTTCATGATTATATGAGTAAATTGAAACTGGGCTTCCAAGTCAAGCTGGCAAGAAAATGAAATACAATAAATGAGACGCAATCACACAACGTACTACAAAACTACGTTATAGCTCACAAGGTTCTTCCCCTAAAGTCAGGGTAGAAATCCAGACTCTTGCAGATATTTTCTAGGAAAAACTAGGAATTAATCAGCTTTATTATTAGCTGCAATCTGATTGGCTGCTGGGAGGGTAAGATTTCCCTGTAATGACCAGTCATTATAATGACATTTCATAATGACCGGTCATTATGAGATTATTTTTCGGATTTTTTTTTGACATTTATTTTGACTGTTCATTTTTGTGACGACTGCCGATTCTGCTGAGTGAACATCGTTTGAAATGAGTGCGTGCGCAAGCGGATATGGAAATTAACTTCCGTTGTTTTTTCCTTTCTTCCGAAAAAAGACTAAAAGCCATATAATAAATAACTTATTAACCTTGTCCGTTCGCTCATTACAGGGAAATCTCAGACCTCTGTCTTGTATCGCTCGGTCATTACAACAAGGCTTCGGTCTGAGATTTCCCTGTAATGACCTCACTCTCGGTTAATAAGTAGTATTTAATCGAAATATTTAATTTACATCACTTCAAACTACAAATTTACCATTAAATGCAAACCTTCCTATCCATGCCTCACAGCCACTAACAAAGCAAGAAGGCAACGTTGGTAGCAACTTGTACCCCTTTATATCAACCATAAAAAATAGTGAACCTAAATTTTAGCAACCATGGACAGCTGTTTCGGCCATATTAGGTCTTATTAATAGGGCATATCCGACTGTCTATGACGTGTTAACAACGCAAAAAGTTGACCATGGCTGCTGAGACTCCAGTTCAATATGTCACATTAATCTTTTTTTTATTTATGGGAGCTTTTGTTCCAATGAAACTTGTTATGGACCGCAAACTGACTCTTGAAAATGTATACTGTACAATTTTATATTTTCAACACTTGTTTTATGAATCTCAGTGATGGGTCTTAAACATTTTTTTTCCTGTTCTCCATTCCATTTTTTGGGGGACTCATAGCACTCTTCAGGCATCCTTGCTTCCTGTGACTATAAAAAATTTTAGATCACTAAGTTTTCTTGCTAACTTACTCGTATTGAGACTTTCTCTATGCCATTTTCTGATTGCCACCACGTCTTCAACTTGTCATTGTCAAAGTTTGAGATCATATTACTTGGCATATGACTTTTACTGGGATTTTTAGCATAACAAATGTCACAATCATTTTTTTCCTCCAAATATGCTATGATACAGTATCTCTGGGAACCTCTCAGACCACAAGTCGACGTTGCTGTCAAATTGCTTGCTCTTCCAATCATGAGATCTCCAGTTTGTGGATAACAGATCCTTTTTTCACAGGTTGGTTGTCCTGCCACAAGCACAGGTGCGACCACTGTTGGAGAGTAAAATCTGGTAAAACCTAACCATGCCCACACAATATTACACTATTAAAGTGAAAATTCATCTTTTATCACCATACTCATTGTCATCCTCATAATAACACCATGAAATCGTCACCACCAACAGGGCCGCCAGACGCGCATGATGATTGGGGGGGGGGGGAGGGGGGAGGGACAGATAAAATTTTAGTGAGAGCCAAAGTCACAAGCTTCCGAGAAAGGGGGGCTCCTGGGGCATACTTTGCTGGGAAATTTTGGCAAACTACACTCTCTGAAATGCCAATTCCGCATACTCTGGGGGTATTTTGAAAATATTTAGTATGTAACTTCTAATAGAAGTCCTTGCCTTTATGGAGGATAAGTGGCAAGTTTGTATCGCTGCAAATAAAAAATTGTACTTAGTCTGAGAATTGAAAGGGGCGGGGGGTGTAATAAAATATATACAAGAAGACGCTGCATCTAAGGCTTTATTCAGCTAGAACTCTTACCACTAATTACAAAATGGCGCGACTTGACATTTATATAGTGGACGCTGACCTGAGCCCGTTATCTGCCACAGGTAGCCCAATTAACGAACACAAATACAGAAACAATCATCAGTTCATAGTAAGTAACAGTTCACAGTTCAGGGGGGCAGCCACCTCCACCCTGCCCCCCTGCTCCGCCAGCCTTGACCATAGGCTTCATCATCATCATCATCATCACACCTCATTGTCAACATTACCCCAAACAACATCCTAACAAAAGCACCAAATGTCATTATTACAATGGTGCTCATTGCCACCATCAGCAACATCAACTCAATTCATAAATTACTTAGCAGGGTGTGAAATTTACTTCGATAAGCTGGCTTTTGCCAGCTACTTTAAGTTAAAATTATAGGAAAAGACTCATAAATTGTATCATTTCAGAAGTCTGAAAAACAAAAAGACCTAGTAATTTTTTTAGTTCAAAACTGTGACCACTGAATTATTATACGAAATTCAGTTATTCAATAGCTGCTTAATTTCTTCACAGGGAACTCTAATGTTCCCACAGAATAAAAACTCAACATATTTCCATTTAATAATTCAATCAATGCGTGTTTAGAAATTTAAACATTTCATCAGGAGAGGCCTGGAAAAACTATGCTCCTTTTCATTGATAAATTAATAGGTTAAATGCAAAACGAAATGGCCATTTATTTCTTATGGCAACTGTTGGTTTAAAAAGGCTCTTTTTCATTTGTCCAACTCTTATATCTTCACTTTTTACTTTTTGAAAAACTTTGTAAAAGTATTTTTGGTTGTCTTAAAGTCATTCGATGATTTCTATGTCAATTAAAACAAGTATAATCTAAAGAAATTAAAGAAAACCTTGTTTGCACCATGTTAACTAGCACATAAACAGGATAACAAAAATCGTGTGGTTTTTTAAAAACGGGGTTATTACATGGGGCCACCAAAACACAAGTTTATCTTCGACTGTTGTTTAATGGACAAATTTATTTATCTCGACTCAAAATAAATTCAGCAAATACAAGTAAAATTCATTTTGTAGATGAATATTTTGTTTTTTGCCAGTATTTAGTCAAACAAAAAAAATTATCTTAGTTGCTTAAATTAGATTTACGTATCTAAATGAAAATTACCCAATATTCCTTTTCTTTATAAAATTTTTGAATGATTATCTATGTAAGTAATAACACAGAAAAAAAACCGGTTCATTGAGAAAATATCGTGATATTCTCAAAAGCAAATAGTTGAAGGCTCTTTTTTAAAACGCAAGCCTGGGTATTTTATTTTTAACACGGATTTTTTGTTTCTGATTAACGGTTCATTAAACATCTTATTTATCACGATATAATAGACGTAATTCATCCATATCGGAAACCAAAAAAATTTGACGATTTGTAAATGCATAAAACCTTAACAATGTTTCCCAGAGTAAAAATTTTAAAAAATTTGTCTGCGAAAGTAATTGGGCATTTGTGATCAATTACAATCCAAACCAGCGGGACGTTTTTAAAGCTCAAACCTCCGATAAGATACCACACTCAAAGAGAAAAGTAAATTTTAAAGTCCGGCTCTCCCACGTTTTAAACGAAATGCGCTTGTCTTACATAGTTTTCTTTTTTCAAATTTATTTGCTGTAATTTCGACGTTACTCAATTCTTTTAGTCTTTCGGTTCTGTCTGAAGATGACATAAGAGATAAGGGAACTTTCCCCCGGATACAAACAGTATGTTAACTTAAACCGCAAAAATGCCTAGAAAAATTAAAAAAACTGAAAAAGGCACGATCGTCTGTTATTGAAGCTCACCAAGGAAGCTATTAATTTTAGGAGACTAAAGCTGGAATGAAAGTACATGTTTCTTAATTGAAACTATTGCATTCCAAGATGCCCCTCCTTTGCTGCGAATTTAGAAAATTAGGATGCAATTTTTTTTTTGATGGCGTATTTAACTTCGACCTTCGAAAGATCGATAGCTTTGACAGAGGCTTCCTTGAAAACAATCGCTTCAAATGCGCCCAGCTTTAACAATGAGAGATACAACTCCGATTCAAAACAAACAGCGATCAGTCGATCTTCGGTTAAACACGATTGGAATTCAATCACAAGTACAGACCACTGAGAGCCCCACACGAAGAAACGAGTAGCGCGAAAAATAAACAATTTGATAAAATAAAAAATCTTCTAGCTCTAAAAACTTAAAATGCAGGAATGTTCAGAAATTTTACACCGCTTCAGCAAGGTAAAAGCTGATACTTACCTATAATTATCATCGCCATGTAGGTATTTAATTTTGACCAAGCTATAACACGGTTCGCCATATTGTGCAGCTTTCGTCCGACTTAAATCACTGGAACAAGTTTTGTGTTGTGATACGTTGTTGGCTTGAATTAAATCCAATTTCTAGTCCAAGTTGTAGCGATGAAAATAAATAAGTTTGTCGCTTCGTTGGGCAGCTGCAATATGCAACAGAATAATGCAAGGTCACATTACGAATGGTGCGATAAAACAAAACACATTTCAACACATCTGACGAAGTAAAGATGTAACTTCGTTCAGTTGAGAGACTCGTTTCATTGAATCCCGTTACCTTGACTATGCCAATTTATGAGACATTTATGGATTTTTCTTCGCTCTCGAATTGGTTTAACTTGATAAATACGATAAAATTGACGGGTCCTGTTTTGAAATTACTCTCTGGTTTTCACGCTTAGTCGTAGTTGAGGTCGTACCAACAATAAGCAATTATAACTACTAATTAAAGGCTTCTTTGTCGACTTTCTGATTCTAGTAGTTAGAATAACTTGACGCACGATTACTCGTCTTCTTTTGGGCAAATCACCAAAGCCTGAACCCAGTGTTTCCAGCGATTTCAAACAAATTTGCTGTCATAAGACCACAGAAATCCCATACCCGACAGGAAACGGAAACCAGATACAGTGAAGGAATGTTTAATCGAACCAATAACAACCCGCTATAGAACATCCTGGATTTCCGCGCCAAAAAGATGAAAGATGGCGGCGATGAGTCAATGACCTTTAAAACACTCGTATCGCTCTGGGCCACTCGCAAAACTTTGACTGCAAAAAGATTAAAGAGAACATCTTTACAAAAACTATATTTTCAGAAATTTTAGACATTCCATAAAGCAATAAAAAAAGCTCATCATAAATATTTATCTTCTTGGTGAAGATTTAAAAGAAGACTAATTCTGTAAAGTGTACATAAAATTTCTTGAATCTTTTGAAATCGTATTTGAAAGTTTTGAAATGTCAAGCATAAATATGTTCTGTGCATTTGTTATCTTCAAAAAACATACACTCTTTCACCATGCAATTTGACGTTTACCACAAAACCAGATTTTAAAAAAGAAACATTGTCTTTTTAAAAATGAGGAAAAACAATATTTTTTACTACTTTATTTCATAATGAAAGCGAGTTCAGTTAAATTCTCCGAAACTCGACACTGCAAGGTTTTTTTAAAGGCTTTTTTACGGGTCATGACTAAGATTGGCTAGTTTCCAAATTTTCTCACGCGTTCTGACCAACAAACCCACTTAAAAAACTGGATAAGCATTTTAGAAAATTGTCGGCTTTGAAGCCTTATCTTTGCCACTGGTGAAGAAAATGTTCTTTAATGATCTTCAATTATAAATTTCTTCAGTTCCTTTTATAATTCTAAAGGTAAGCCGATATAATTTATTTGATTATTGACTGTAAGATTTCGCAGTTGTAAACTAAATTTTTCCATATGAATAAAGTATCATTAACACCTCACACAATACGTTTCCAAGTAGCGTCTTATGCAAAATAATGAAGGAAAAGAAATATTTATAAAAGAACAAAAAGAGGAAAAAATGATTTAGAATCCAACGCAAATTTTCAATATTAACTCGAAACTCATTGAATACACTCGAGAATCACAAGATATCAAGAATCACAAAATTTCGTGTGAGCCTTTACCAGTGATTTCAGCCTCAAGTAATTCTTAATGCAATTCTTAAAATATTTTCAAATTTCAGTCAAACACTCTTATAAAACGATTCTTAAACAAATAGTGATCTGAATTGTAAAGATACAGGGATAGGGTGCAGGACAACAGCAAGCTCCAGAAACTGGATTTTTGTTTGCATGCATGGAAAAAATGTAACACAACGACGTGTGTATATATTTACATAATCCTTCAGAAAACATGAAGTTCAATCATATCAATCTCCAATATAGTCCTCTGAGCCATCAGCACTGAAATATTAAATACAACTGAGCCTGGGATAGTTCTTACTATAGTTCTTAGTTTTCATGGGATTTTGAGCCTCAGTTTTCTTATAAACCTGATTCTTATTTTTAAAAAATATTGCAATTGAGTGTAGTTAAATAGAAGAAAAAGAAATACAAAAGAAAAAGGAAGAATAACTTGGGTAAGTGTTCATCGCCAGTCTGCAAAAATAGGAACCAATACGAAAAAAAAATGTTTTTTTTTGGGAGTAGCTCTAACTTTGATTAAACTCAATGAGGACTGTTTTTCAATTGAAAGTCATTGAATTCCGTTGGCGTTGACGAGTTGGTAAAGAGCCTAATTGAGACAACTCAAAATTGATATTATATTTTTTCGCTACTGAAAAATTGTCTGATGAGCAAATAATTCGAACTTTAGCCTTTGCTTAGAGCATCACTCGGAAAAGATTTTTTTTAAAAAACATTGAAGTAGATTGATAATAGGCATAACGCTTATAGTAGTCAACAGAAGTTTGAATATTTTAAGATCAACTCCGTAAGTAGTATCGAAGGAGCTGACGCGAATCAAGGGTTAGCCCTTCATCAGAGCAAATGTTATTTACTCAACAACTCAAGGTATGTGACAGAATATGGCGGGAGAGAAAAAAAGAGAAAAAAATAGGGGAATGGGAACAAGGAAAGGAAGCTTTCTACCTCCCTTCTCCCCAGTCAACCTCTTCCTTGTCTATTTTTTTTCTTTTCTTGCCGACGACAGCCCCCCTCCCCATCCCCCAAGCCAACTCTTTAGCGCCTGCTTCACACTGGTTGGTATTTTGATATAAACACGTAACGGCAAATTTTACTTGTGAGATTAACATTGAAGTTCTTAACACTATTACTTTCATTTCTTTTTTCTTTTTTTTTTTTTTTTTTTTTTTTTTTTGCACTGTACAAACGTTCTTCGTTTAGGTCTCTTTTCAGCCTTGTGTTATCAATATCATCAGGGCTGTTGTTTGAAAAATTAAATTTTTTAAATAGCACTGTCATAAAACCACTCCTTTGTTTATCTAGTGACATGGTTTTGTACTTGAAAGATTATCCAAGCTGCGATTTTCAAGAGTCCCTTATCCTAATAAAATCTATTTTTACAAAACACTTGTTTTTTTCATGGATAGCTTTTGATTTGCATCGTCGAGTAAGTGCAACTTCCTTAACAATCGCTTATTGGTGCAGAACGAAAACGTTTACAAAAATAAACTTGATAATATAAAACCAAAGTTAGTAGAGTGAACTGGTTATGAAACTTAGAAAACTACAAAAAAGATTACAATGCTGCTTTGTTTCATGTTGTGTGCACGGTCACGGTTATGATCTTTTGATTTGTTCTAGTGTGATGTATTGTCCGTTTCCTTATTTACATCTGAAAACCTTTTGTAATCTGTGCACGCGGTCAACGTCAAAAGTCGTCATATTTCAATAAGCGAAAGAGAGAACAAAAACATAGAAAAAAGAAAGCCACCAAGTGTCCTAACCATTTAACTCTACTAACTATGATAAAACATATATGTTGTGATCTCAAGATGAAGATAGCAAGCCCTGCACGCAAGTTAAATACACTTTTTTTTTAATAAGAACACACTTAATAAGAACAGTGAGGCTCAAATCGCCGGAAAAATAAGAACAAATTAAGAACAATTTGAGGCTGAAATGAAAATTAAGAACAAAATAAGAACCAAATAAGAACAAAATAAGAACATTTTGAGCCTCAAATTGTTGAAAAAATAAGAACATTGAGCCTGGGCAAAATTTTACTGGTTCTTATTGAAAAAAAAAGTGTACGTTAATATGAAATTTGTTTTTGATTTTTCACAGTTTACGTTCCATCTATTATCATTAAAAGGTCATTGCTTAGTTTTTATACACACAGGATTTTATTCTGCGTCTTACGGCCCCGTCAACACGTAGCCGGGTATTTTCGGAAACGGAGGATTTTTTCTTCATATTTAAAAAAAAATCTGTGTCCATACGTAGCGTTTTCGAATCGTATTTGATCGTCCACACGTATCCGCCAAAACGATTCGAATACGCTTGGTTTTACCTGCAAGCATTCGATGGGCAGACTGAGTGCCATATATAAGGGTATGACTTGGGAGTGTAGCTGCAATCCTTTATAATCCTCTCAAGTATTTTCAATCCATCAACAGCTGGAACATTTTTCAAAGTAGGACGCTTGACTTCTGTATAGAGTCTTAATATGCACGGCACTTAATTTTTGTGATAAAATGTGTTGTGTATCGAGCCATTTAACTTTGTACTCAGGTTTGGAAAAATAGTTTGTTTTTAAGTCTGCTGTAAGGGATATAATTTAAATGAGAAAGCACGTGACATAAATAAGGTTAAATAAAGATAATACCAAAGCTCTTTATCGCATTAATTCAGTAAATAAGCCAATTTTTAGTATTTATAGCTGTTTGTGTACATGTGATATAGTCCGTTAAATTGTCCATAGTCGAACAGCCTCAAGCCAAAGACCGCTGCCCCCCTGTTGGACTCTTTAGCAAAACAATATTAGCTCATATTTATCTAGTGTTATGTGAATGAACTAGAAAAATTTGCAGTGAGTATAAAAATGGTTAACCACGTTTTATGGTAATGTAACAGTCAAATGAAACCCACAACCTGCTCTCCCAGAACTTGTGAGGAAATTGACATTGACTACTGACGTGTCAACTCTTATCATGTCAAAACCCGTACGCTCTGGGGCCAAATAATTTGTCCATGGAAGCTCAACAAATCTCCTGGGGTATTGTGACATATGGAAAACGTCGGAAACATACGAAAAGGTACAACGGAACGTCGCAAAAAAATTACCTTTATTGAAGAGGCCTCATTGAATGTCGTCAATAGCCGACGTTTTACCCCCGAGTGCCCTTGTGGGGTTTCCATACTTTTCCAAATCCCTATACCCTTCGTATCCTTAGCCTATCCTGTCCCGTTGGGGAAGAGGTGGGGGAGCGGGAGGGGGAAGGAGTTGGATGTTGATGAAAAACAGTGTCCGTACGACAGACAGGGACTAAAATGCTCTGTTTTCATAATCGCACCGAACTATGAAAACTTTCCGGCTGTACATACATAAACCCACTACTCACAATTGCACGAAAAAATTTGAGCTGACCCTTCCAAAGTATTCACTGAACACTTACGTTCTAATATAATATAAATAAATAAGAGTGTATACGTATTGTTCTCAGGCACGTAGCCAGGTTTCAAATTGTTATGTTGCGGTTGTGGATACGAGCCAACACCAAAGCGGACTTCACGTTATATCACGATTTCAGGAAAGGGAAGGGTATAATTTTATATATCATGGTTGATTTACCCCCCCCCGGCCCCCCATAATGTTTACTGATCATAAACAAGAAAAGAGAAAAATGTTTGAGAACAGATATTAATTTTTTTTCCCTTTCTATTGATATCTAAATGGAAACATTGAAGAAAAGGCATTCGGATATATACACTAAATATTATAGAACTTTGCGTTTTAAACAAACAGTGTAAACGTTTGATTAGTGAAATTGTTTCTGTAAATTCATGAACGGACTGATGTCGACCTTTCTGGCCTGTTTGGAGTAAGGGATGGGGGTGGGGGAAGGGATGCCGGGGGTAGAGCATGAGCATCTTGTGCGAATCCCCCTCTCCCCCCCCCCGGGACGAGCTTGGGCAAAGAACGTTAGCTCGTCTGATAATCAGTCTTGTCAGACGAACCATCGTGGATAACTCGTCAAGACGAATGATCCGTCTGCTTGCCCGTATTTATACACAGACG
>JAOEHV020001908.1:1815-19309 GCA_025447995.2 Isaurus tuberculatus | reverse complement strand
AAGAAGGTCACACAAATATTCGAAAATCTCGGCAAACTGCCGGGATCGAACTGGGGACCTTGTGGTTGGAAAGCAGACATCTTACCAACTGCGCCAACCACGTCCGCCCCCCATCAAACCTAGACAATGATAAAAAGACAACTTCGGATTATTTTATGACACGTTTCGCGTCGATGCAATTAATTCACCAATTACTTGAAACCATGGCCCCCTGACCACCGGGACATAGTGGTGAGTAACAGGGCATGGGCGTGGAATTACGCTTTTGTAACCTTGCATTTCTCCGTAACAATTTGTCGAATATGCGTGGATTTTTTTGAGGTTCTAAGGCCCCGTTTATATGATCCTGGGTTAAAGGGTTGTCCCTTCCAGCGGGGACAACTTGACCTGCAGTTTCTATGAGGTTTTGAGCCTGGGACAACTTTGCCGTGTGTTTACATGGAAAATACCTGGCCTGGGGCGACCAATCAAACGCGGGAAATTTTAAACATAAACACTCGAGTTGTCCCGGGAAGAAGGGACAAACTGTTTATATGGAGAAAGTTATACCTCAGGTTGAAGAGATATCTTGCATCGGCTTGGCGAGTTATCTCTGGCACCCGAGACAACCCTTCGTCTCGGGATCGATGTCATATAAACGGTTGGCTGCGTTTTACAGAGAAATGTATGAAAAGTTGTCTCAGCCCGAGTAACTCGGTTAAGTGAGATATCCCTTCGTCCCGGGACAAGTTTCTCCATATAAACGGGCCCTAAATCAATCCCTGACTGGGTAAAATAGAGCCAGAGTATCGAACTGCCTTCGCAATAAAT
Organism: Isaurus tuberculatus; assembly: GCA_025447995.2. Classification (NCBI taxonomy): domain Eukaryota; kingdom Metazoa; phylum Cnidaria; class Anthozoa; order Zoantharia; family Zoanthidae; genus Isaurus; species Isaurus tuberculatus. The sequence goes on along the minus strand of JAOEHV020001908.1, from coordinate 18,499 downwards.
TTTAATGAAAGGCGCGCGTATCACGAACTAAAAAGGTATCTTTTATTATCCATAGTGAAAAAATTGAAAATATATATATAGAAATATCTTAATATCATTTTCAGAAACAAAACGGAATTATAAGTTTTGTTTTTTTTGAAGGATTTATAACCCAGTAAAATTGGCCCTAATAGCCTCAAGGGGTCAAGGGATGTCATTACGCGCGGAAAAAAAATACGAGCAGAAACATGTAAATATAAGCGTTGCAAAATGGTTTTATTTGGAAACATTACCAACAAAAGTTAAAAAATGCAAGTAAAACACTGTTTAAAGAAAATTTTTGAGTCGAGAAACTAAAGAATCGATAGTTAACTTCGGCCAAGTATAGAGTTGAGCGTCAAATTGCTTTGTGTTGCTAGTAAAAACCTTTTTGTTAATTTTATATTCGAGGTGCCAGGATACGTAACGATCGTATAATTTAAATTGAGAACTATAGGAATTTGTATGACATCAACCACATAGAATCTCAGCAGTTTGAAGGAATGTTTCACATTGCGAAGGGAAGCGTGTAGCTGTGTGAATTTCGCCAGCACGCTGGGTTCATGTGATTAATTTCGCGTCGCTTTAGGTTCAAACTGCGAAATTTAACAATCCTTTGAATATTTTCTATTCAAGAGTCTTTGGTGTGGTATGTATTTACATTTTCTATAGTTCTGTTAAAGTAATTTCAGGTCCGTCATTTGCTAAGTAGTAACTTTGGTATGTTGCAAGGCAATTTTTCGAGGGAATTTTCGATACTCTATTTGTATTATAAACTATGCTAGTAGAGCAAATTTCGAGTCTAAAACAACGAACTTAGTCATTTGTGCAAGTCAATCGGCGATTTCTACTCGGTTTAAACTTGGAACGTTGTCAAAAACATAGCGGTCCGAAATGCGACTCCATAGCAGTGTAAACCTTTTTTGGTTTTAAAATCAACAAGAAGTTCTACCCCAAGTCACACAGACCGACTAATGAACTTTAAGACACAATAGATTTTAAGGGTATTTTACCAATTTCAGTGCTGAATCTGTGCTCGTTTAAAAATACGAATTAAACGACTTTGTCTTCGTTTGTATTGATTTTATACTGAACGAGAAAAACAAATGACTTCAAATGTGGTCGTGTGTAAGTTATGGAAGATTTACGAGCACATCCGCACAATCAAAGTATCAGTTTTCTTTAACACTCTTCTCCACGTTTTGTGTTTATGGCGTCTTTGATAATTTTCTCTTACTTTATTCTTGGGATGTATTTTAGCTAAAACACTGATGCATAGTCTGTTTGACTAATTTCATAACGAGGCTTTTTCTTTTGGTTGAGGAATATAGTGCAGTTTAATCAATCTTTAATAAAAAACTTAAAAAAAAACTTTACAAAGGTTCTCTACTTATTTTTGAAACTACTAGTAATATTAAAAATAATTTTTACATCTTTCTTTGCTTTTCTTTATTTTTTAGAGGTTTTGAGCAATTTTTTTTAAATTGTACCATGAATTTACATACGAAAAAATCTCTACTAGTGGCTTTTGTAGTATACAATGTATGAGCAATTAAAAATTGTTTTTAATTATCAAGTTTTTTTGATAATACTTCTATATCTTTGTTCTCTTGAGAAAGAAGCAAAGCTTTTATCGCAATCTGTTTACTATCCGCCTTGTTTGATTCCAGACCTTATACACTTGTGACGTCATCAGAACATGCCTTTCTTAAAAATTGCGTTGTAGGTTTAACTTACACCGATTATGACCCCATATAGAAAGCGACTTTGAACAAAATTATATTGAAACTGTTTTTCTTTATGCAAACGGTCAGTCTTCCCAAAAATCAGTTCCGTGAGGACCGCCCTTAAAAGCGCAAGGCGCTAAAAATAAAATATTTAATTTAGCCCTAATTCATAGCGTTTACACGCTCGCAAACCGCGCGATTCATTTTGCATTGTGTTGAAAAACTATTCGTCTCATTGATTTGTTTGTACAATTCCCGGGGCATAGTCTGATAGACTTTTGTATCAACTGCACATTCTTATAATAACACGGAAAACCTAGAAAAGTGAATGGTCATAATCAACAACTGAAAAAAACTGTTCTTATTAGCGTCCTACGGTCCTAAACTTTGATTTGCTTTCTGTTATTCTTTTAAGGAAAATTACTGTTACATACATTGTCGGAAGACACATTTTTCGTCTTTAATTTGTATCAGTGTTTATCAGTTTAGTATCTCCTTTACATCTGAAACATCTTATCTGTTGAAAAGAAGGCTCCATGCGGCTTTAACCAGTTGAAAAGCTGTAACATATACTCATGATCTCGCACGTGCTTCTAGCCATTGACACTGATTAAAAAAACGGTGTTTCGCAAATCATCAGTCAAGAGTTTCCATTCCATTATGTTCATTTGTCTTGTAACTAACAGATGTTTATTAATAGATAATTCATATGGAATCGACTTTCACGCCTAAATCTGTACCGTCGACCGCTTAAACATTAGCCTCTGGCTAGGGAGATTGGGCAGCCACTCCTTGCGCGCAAAGACGTTAAATAAAGTTTTTATTTTTTTATTTATTTTTTTTCATAATATAAGGGTGTTGATTAAAGTTCTTTTTAACTTCGGTATTTATAAAGGTTATAAAGCTTGAGTTATTTATATTTGTAAATGTAATATCACCATTTAAGAATATTTAGGTAATTTTATCAGCACGAGTACATTCTAAACTCAAAACAACACACTTTAAAAATCTTTAATCCATTTTCCTTTTCTGCAAAGTTAAACCGATTAATTCAAACTAGAGAGTTTATTCGTTTCCGTTTTGTTGTTTTTCAAATGCTGTGATTGCTTGTGTACATGTTATTGGTTCTGTTGTTCCTGCGTTGTTGTTGTTGTAGCATTTGTTGTGTTGTTGCCAGTGTTGCTTCTGTCGTCGTTGTTGGTGGTGATGGTGGAGATCGTGCATGTTGGTAATTCCTTTGTTAAAGTTTTGTTGTGTTGCTGTCGAGATCTGTTCATTTACGATTTGCAAGTTTCGACTAGGGACTAGTTATCCTTCTGCCATACAAAAGCTAGCTAGCTAAATCCTTTTTCGAGCCTAGTGGCCCACGGGGCAGTCGCTTATCTCCGGTTTCCGTAGTATTAAGCGGATGAGAGTCCTTGACTCCCCCTGGACGGGACACTAATCCATCGCAGGTTAGCTCCCAGCCGAAGCTTGTACTCATTTACCGACCTCGTAAGGATGGAAAGCTGAGTAAGCTTTGGCGGAAAGGAAGCATATACAAAGCTGCTATGTTATTTTTTTTTACCTTTCTTCCGTTGTTTATGAAAGTTTCACGTTTTTATCTAATCGTACTTTACAGAAGGTTAAATTATACGTCTTTTTAATATCGATGTAATCAATTATGTTACATTTCTTTCAAGTTCCTACATGGGTGGCGAAAATTAAAACTCTGTTAAAAACTTAAGTAATATACACGTCTCTTCCACTTTTTCGCGAGAAGTCTTTTAAGTACGAGTAGATTTCCGCTCTGATGAAATATATCTTAGAAGGAAGCTGTAAAATATATTCTCTAGTTTAGTTTCCTGTGCGAAAATGAGCTGTCATTTTTTCAAGTCGACTTGATGACGTTTAACAGTATGTCAAATCTGCGCATCTGTTGAGAAGCAATCACAAGCTGCTGGCAATTTTGTTCTTTTTCTGCAGCCAATAAGGCCTACGATCTTTCCGAGAAACATTGATACAGTTAATATGGTTCTTTGTTTGAAAAAATGCCCTTTAAATTGAAGCTTTTCATGCAGTGTTTTTCAAACACCATTTACAAATCTTTGACCTCTAATGGGCTCAAAACAGCGGACTTAGTAACATCTGCTGACGAATTATCTTTTGTTTCTGCGTTCTTCTTAACGAACAGACTTTGAAAAAGAAAGTCAACGAACCTTTCGTTTTTTTATTCGAGTACAGTAGAATCAATGCTAATATTTTTAATTAGATGCATGAGCAAAAGTAAAGTTTAGAATGTAATGTATGTGGTCACGGAAGTTTTGAAGTCCATCTATTATTTGATATCCGAGTTCGTTTGACGGCCCGCTTGATATCCGTGACACTGTTTATAAAAAAACACTGAAGACCAATCAAAATCCTGCTGGGAGTTATTTTGAGGTATTATCGCCAAATGCGATGCGTGAGTTGGCCCTGATTGAGGGAGTTGTGTTAATTTTGTGCCCGAAGTTTGGGAATGTGACGCGGCTAGTGTTGAGAAGTTTTTCTTTTTTGCTGTTTGAGACGAGTTAATCTGCTTTATTGCCGTAAACTAGATAAAAATGAGCGAGAACACCAAACAGGAGAAAACATCAAGCACTAAACACTCAGGTGAAATATGTATAAAATCTTTCCCTCGTGGATTGGCCCCCAAAGCTCGATGTGGCGGACTTTTGTTCTTTCAGGAACCTCGTCTAAGAAGTTCAAAATATTTAACACCTGGTGTTCTATGTTTTAGGGTTGAAGAACAAGTTTCTCAGCCGGGTAAAGGTAAAAAGATCACGCACGTTTTCCGGAAGAGATAAACAGAAGGCATCATGGACGAAAAACGACGAACAACCGATCGAAGGTAAGCACTCAACTGGGTTTCAAAAATTATTCAACAACTGAAATTTGCATCAGGGTTTTAATTTCGCTGTATGTCTCCACACTTGGTAGTTTTTTGCAGTTGGAGATATGTTACAAGTTGGCTGTTGCGTCTGGTTTTGCAATTTAAACCACAGACGAGTGCATACTAAATACTCTTTTTTTAGTGTTGATCAAACGCACATGATATACTGACATCCATTAAATTTAAACTACAAAGTGTACTTGTAAGTTTAATTACTTACGCATGAGAAAAAAATATATAACTCTTCTGCAGTATACAAAAGTTAAATTGTACTCCCTTTTTTATTCTCGGTTTTCTTAAATTTGGGCATTTACAGTGTCACGTTCTTATAAAAAATGTTCTTAAAAAAATGCGCAAAATATTTTATGAGGAATTTTTTTAAATATTAACGGTGAGTGGGGTCCGTTTGTAGACTTAAAGTAAATCCGATTTGTTTTCGTAATTCGTTTTTTAAACACAATGGTTTACGTTTAAAGTTCTGTTCAGACGTTTAGATTCAAAATTAAAAATGCTATTTTTCATTTATTTCTACTCCAGCAAATATCGTAAATATTTAAATGTATTGTTGAATCTTTATGTTTTCAATACCTATGGGGTGTTAAAAAAACTAAGTAAGTTTTGATACACGAGTTGTTTTTTTTTAACGTATTGTATAGTTGCTGGTATAATTAAGGTTTGGTCTGTCATGTATCACGGCAATTTTTTTTCTTTTTGAGAAGATCTTGATAGCTTGTGATTGATCTGGTATTGTTTCATTGGATAATGTTTTTGTGTAAATATAAATTCATTTGTGCTTCAATGCGGTTTGAATAGTTGCTTTCAAGATATTGTGAAGAGTGTCAATTTCGAAAACAAAATAGTTTTAGAATATTAGATGGCATAGTTGATCAGGTCAAAAGAGTACTCTTCTCTTCAAGTCAAGATCTTGTTTAATTAAATCGATCAAAACTAACAGACATAATCATAAACATAACCATTTTGTCATAGACGTGTTTCCTCTATTCTTCGCAGTCTATTTTGGCCATTTACAAACAATAACAGAAAATTAAATTACAGAGATTAACAGCTTATTTGCGTATTCGCTTTTCGCGTTGTATTCGCAGTCTTTATTCATCCAACAAGCACGGTCGATCCATAGAGCAGAGGTAAGACGCAAATGCTGTCACAATTATCTTCCGATTTTCTCCAAATTATCCAAGCTCATTAATTATATCGCTTTAAGCACAGATAAGTTTTCTGTTTTTTTGTGTAAATTGATATTTCATGGGGCCACAACACAACCGTCCAAGTTGATAACAGTTTAGGGTCGGCCGATAAATTATAATATACCGGTTGAACATTAACCAATGACGAACCGTTGTGAAATTTTCAATCTGAAAAACATTAATTACATTAATATTTCAATTCGGCCAGCATCTACCTGTCGTGAGATGTTTGTTTCATAATTCATGTCAATTTCCGACATAAATAGACTTACGTACCTAACACATGCTACCGTTACCAGGATATTGAGGGAATTAGGGCAATCACACCGGGTCTAAAACCCTGAGTGAATGCTAGAGTTGTATGTGTTTACTTACAAATATTTATTTGAACGAGCTGAATGTAAACAGAAATCGTGAATGCAGTGATGTTCAGCAGAATTCCCGCTAACTCGTGTCAATTGCGGGATAAAAAACATGGCGACCACTGAAAAGTAGTTATGGGGATGGGTTCCAATGGCTTTGAATTTCGGCGAGGCCAAGGGCTTAGACGAACAAACAGCATGGGTGAAGAGGAAACGTTTGTCATTCGCTACACCCAGAGATGTAAGTTAACAACTAGTTAATCCCCGAAGATGAAAAACTTTGTTTTATTCCCGTCCCCTAAAACCCCACGTTAAATGTGTCAGGAAAGAAAACCCAGTATTTGTGTATCCGTTCATGAGCTTAATTTCGACGTTATAGCAGCTTAGCACTGTCTTTTGTTTTATAATATGGAAGCATTGTTTTTCTTATGAGCCCCGGAGTTTATAGATATCTTTGAAGGTCATCTTTGGGTTACCAACAAGTTGAGCTGTCGTGTGAAGTCGTCAAAATGCCCTCAAAACACTAGCCTTTTCGTCTCTTTGTGGTGTTAATCCTGACATTTTAAACCGTCAAAAACAATGATTCCTTTGTTTTCGTTGTTGCCGTCATAGGTTCATTTAGCTCCCTTGTTTGTGGCAGACCACAAAAAACATAAGAAAGCGCCCTTCCGATTTTATTGCCGGTTAAATTGTGTAAAGTTTGAAAACAGGTTCCGTTTCTTCACGTACCCAGTGGAAACACATCGGACCGAATATTCTTGCCTTTTCAACGTTAGCAAAACTGTGCCATGGTTAATATTGCGTATACAGGTTAGCTCTGTTACTTTCGTTTCGCTGTTTTGTCTTAAAAGGTGTGGAATACATAAATAATTATTTTTTATAATTCATAAAAATTTGGCAGCTGATACGGACCACAAGTCACGGGTCAATTTACCGCGTCAAGTACTCCCGTATAACCGTGCAAATTCAAAAGGGTTTAGATTATTTTAAAATACCACGAGTTTTAAAGTAGTTAAAATTGGTTTGTTATTCTGGTTAAAATTCGTTGGTATTTTAAACTGTATTGTAGTTCTCTGAAACGACCTTCGGTGATAGGTTTTCATGTCTGCGACTAATTGAAAATCATATTCGTGGTTTCATATAAATAATATAGAATTGGCCAAATAAAATCAGGAATTACTGACCAAAAAACTAAAACTCATCAAAATGGTGTTTGAGACTACCACTATTAACCATTTTATAATTGTTTCGCTTTATATTCAATAGGAAAGTTTCACTTCCATCAAAAACATATGTTTTTGAGAAAAAGCAACTTGATTGAACGACACAATTATTCAATAATGAGATACGACAAAATAAATTCATTTGATTTCATTTTCTACACGAATCAATAACTTTTGCTGGATATTTTGGTTCTCGAGATCTAGTTAAAGCAACTTTGTGGATTAATTTACATCCTATCAGTTCTAAAGGCACAATGGTTTAAGTTGAGTTGTGGTTTCATGACTTACGCCGGTTTTTAAAATGTATTCAAGTTAGCGTAAGAGACTCAAAACTTTTTCATGCGAAAAATCCATACACAATTTCCAAGTTTCATGTATCCAAGTGATGTGTCAAACCGGAAACCGCAGTACAGGCGATAATTACTTTGGTATAATTTCTTGATCTGATATTGCGTTCGGATTAAGTTGCTTGTCGTTTTTTGTCGTTGTATGTTTGATATGTCCACTACACATTGAAGTAACTTGACGTTTTATCTCATGTGATATATCTAAGATAAAGAATTAAAAAAAACTCGATGGTTAACTTTGTTCATTTTTAGTTAACCTTTACAATCCGAAGTTTTCTCATGATAAATATTCGTAAAATACTTAAAACCTAAATTAATAACAGAAAGAATTTGTAAGTATTAGAGCATAATGGCATCTCTTATTACTTGTCCTTACTGACTGACAAAAGAAATTTGACTTTCAGGTGCAAAAAAAATATTATTTTTATATGGATAGTATTTTTCATGCTCTGCCATTTAAAAGTCAAATTAAAACAAATTTATTTCATTAAATTATTGAACACTTTATAGTGTGAGCTACATCTTTTAAACTGAGAAGATTTTTTATGATTTTATAAATTAAACTTTTTAATATATGAACTGGAGAGAAAGTGTGCCTCTTCATTTTTGAATAAAAAAACAGTTAATTAACCAATATGTTATTTTAGAAAATAAAAGCACTAGACAGTTGTCATTGATCAAATTAATTAAAAAGTGTCACTTGTCAGTGAAATTTTAAAATTATATTAAGATCACCTATTAAACTTTTTTCATTGTTTAAATATTGATTTAAGTTGACGCTGTTTCTTTATCCACCTCTATCTAATGGCAGTAATGAACTACTAAAAATATTATTGAGAAATTATAGTTTTTGAGCTATTTTATTAAAAAACGTCCAATGTATCATGCATATTTCTTTTTGCTTGTTCACGTTAACAGAGTAGCTCTAGGACGGTGAGGTGAGGGGGGGGGAGGGGGTTACTTACCGAAGATATTTGTTTTTAACCTTGTAGCTACAACACTCCTCTACAAAGTTCTTTCTTCAACTAGGGCCATTCTTTTTTTATACAAATCCTTTAAAAACTTTGCTCTTTTAAAGGCACACTACCTCCCTTGATGGAAACCTTGCTGGTTAAAAAGTAAAAAAGAAAAAAGAAACATGAAATTTGTTCTGCTGAATTGATTCTGTGGAAGACAATTTGATTTAAATATCTTAACTGAAATATTTCATTTCTGATGACAAACATAACTGGAATATTTCTAGTTGCTTTGTAGATGTTGATTTTGCTTGAAAACTATCTGTTGCCAATAACAAAATCAAAAATTAATCTTTTTTTTTGTTTTTTTGCTGTCAATTATTAAAGAATTTCAAATTTTCCATATTTAGTGTAATTATTTATCTTTCTTTTTACAAGACAGTTCATCTGCATATCATATTGTGGTCACCATTTTACAAAATAGTCATGTTTCTTGACCTCCCATATTTTCTCTTGAATGTTTATTGAAAATGCAGTGTCAAAAACTTAAAATTCTTCAAATGATATAGTGAATGTGATTGTAACAAGGTTTGACTACCAGAAATGGAGTTTCATTCTCTAGAATATGTCACTACAGTGTATGAAATCACAGAAGGTCATAAAATTTTTTGGTTTTGTGTTCAAAAAAATTCAGTATAAGAATATGAATATGTTTTTTAGAAGTATTGTTTGATTTATCTGGGATTTCATCCCTTCTTAAGCCTAATGCACAGAAAATCCACTTTGTCCTGTATGTGTGAATTTATATCACCTAAAAAATATGAATATATACATTTATATTTATATGAGACTGAGAACGATTTCAGTTACAGCTGTTTATCTGCGTCAAAACTGAGTATTACTAAACTAAATTTTTTGCTGTAAGATTAACAAGCAACTTTAGTAAATATATTATTAAAAAAAGTTAAAGAAAATTTGTGTTCTTGATAGCTGTGACAGATGGAAATAAAAATAAAATGTTTCAAGATGATAGATTCAGGAAGCCCTTTTTAATGTACTCAATATCGTAATTATTCAAGCTTGAGCTGTTCTATTAAATTGTAAATGAATTTTATAGATACAATACTATGTGCATTTCAATTAGCTTTACATGTATACTTGTAAAAAAGTAATTCACGATAAAAAAGATTCTAGACATTTAAAAAGTTTGTATCTGAAAGAAAAATATTAATTTGCAACATTGAAAAGGAATATTAAAAAATCTATGCATTTTTGAATTCTCTCGGTTCTTAATGTCTTTAGGAAGCTTGAGGATACGTATCTGCATAAAATACTGCAGTTGAAATAATCAAAACAAACTTTGAATAAGTAACAGATTTATTTATTTTTTTATTCTGGCTTTTAAAGTTTGTCATTTAAACTTACAGTAGTTTTTCTCAACCAGCTTAAATTCACAAGGTTTATATTATATATTATTCAGATCAAGAATTTTATCAAATATTTATATGTTACATTATTATTAAATCACATGTATTCCAAGACTCAGTGGTTCTATTCAAATTAGGGGTATCTTACTCTTTTTTCACACTTCAGATTATCAGTTCTTTGACAGGGATAAAATTGAACAATGTAGCTTTAATTATTCCTGAGAAAATATAACATTGACAATCAGTGAGGCTCAAACTTTGTTTTCAAAATTATTTTGGTTTCTTGCATTGTGTAATAGAGCTTCTTCAACTTGGTAAAAGGTGTATCAAAACTGTTTTAAGAATTTTTTTTTTCAATTCTCTTTACAAATTTATTTCTCGACTGAAAATATTGTATCTTTTTTAAATCTTTTTATGTTGTAAAGGATCATCACCTTTGAGCAGCTGTTGATTTTATCTTCAAAGTATTTTTATATAAATTTTTGCCTTAGGTTAATATTTTTTTTTATTCATGCACTCAAAACTAACATTTCAATCTTTTCACTTTTGAATTTAATCAAATGTAAAAATTATTTTCAAATGTTTAAACAGATTAACTAATTTTACATAAAAGTTTAGAACTCTGTTTATGTTGGAAAAGTTCAGACATCAGTTTTGATTTTTACTGCAGCTATAAAACTACAGAAAGTAAGATTTCTTTATATTTCATTGTATCTGCATCAAATTACTGTTTTGTGCTCGAAACACTCATTCAAGTTTTTTCTTAGTTGTGAGAAAAGCGAATGACAGTGAAGGTAAAGTAATTCTTTTTTTGTTCCACTGTTTTGAGATTTAAAGATATATAAAATTAATTTCATTGCCAAATGTAGTGAGTTGATGAAAATGTATATGTTCGAAGCTCTGTAAATTTTTGTCCACGATACAATTAAATTCAACATGTGATACATAAATCTCAGTTTCATATTATATAATTACTAAAATAATTTTAAATAAGATTGATACAAGTTGTGACCACTGAGCGCAGAAATGAAATTTCTTACTATTATTATTATTTAAAGCATTTAGACATAAATTTTGAAGTTTTAATTGACTTGTTTCAAATGATATTTTAGATACGGCCACCATGAGTGACACAGAAGGGTACACTGGAAGGCGAACTCGGCCCAGGAGACGAACTACTGGTGGCTCAGAGGCTGCAGCAGACATTGAAACTGCTCGTAAAATAGGCTATTCTAGTGATCAAGAGGGTCAGTCTACTCTTAATAGACAGCAGATCATTTCCATGGTGAAGAAAAGGTTTGGTTTGCGGCCAGATGAGTCCGGTTTACATTTGCATCCTACTGTCCCAGAAGAAGAAATCCCAGTAAGTGTCTTAATTTTCTTATTTTATTTATTTATTTTTTTATTTTATTTGCTTCACCATGTACATGAATACAATAATAACAATAAACTGGGAAAATATAACTGAAAATACAAACGTGACACAAAAAAAATGAATGGCAGGGTGACCACAACAGCGTAACAGCCAATTACTGTGGGCCTTCTGACATCATCTTGTGTTAATTATCTCTAATAACAATAATTGTCAGCAGTGTCTGTTATAAAAATTGGACCAGATTTGTTTGGACTAGGTTTGTGAAGGATCAACAAAAAAGTTAAGACGTACATGCATTAACCTGCAGTATTTTAGGAGCCATCAATTGTTAGTGGTAAGAGTTGATGGCTTACTAATTATAAGCGGATGACCAATCTACAATTCCTACAAAGAACACTGGAATTTATCCCAGGGTCAATTTCACAATGTTTGTAAATAGTAAACTGGTTTGCATTATACAAGTGGGATTTCTATCTGAGGTCAAGGGTAGATGTCCATGTGGAAGGCCGAAAAAGAGATGGAAAGATAACGTAGAGGAAGATCTGAGGACCCTCTGACTAAGACCTCAACTTGCACAAGATAGAGCAGCTTGGAGAAGAGCCATAAGAACCCAGAGAGAAGTAGAAGTAACCACAAGGAGGAACCGTCCAACACCTATATACCCAAAGGGAAACAGCGATGTAAAACCAAAGATGATGATGATGAGGAGAGAAATTTTAACCATGACACTAGAGTTTCCTTTCATTCAGTCGTAATTAAGTTGTTTGTATTTTATAATGATAACTTTACATTATCCCTCTTAATACAAATCTATATCTTCAGTGTTGTAAATATTGAATTATTTTTTTATCTGTAGCCTGCCTCTCCGTCCCCAACATCAAACTCATCACCAAAGCACATTAAATATGAGGCTCTTCTAGAAAAACCTGGAACTTACCCAACTCTACCTCGGAAAGAGGAAGTGCCTCAGTTTGGCTCAGGACCACAAGGTAAACTGAAAATGACAATTTTATCCCATTGCCATTTGGGGTGTCTGAAGCAGCCAGTGAAACAAGTGACAAAGAAAAGGGAAAAGCATATGTCCTCTTCCTTCTCTCCTCTTGTTCTTCTCCCAAACACCACCCACCTCCCTCTAAGTGCTTGGTTATTTTGCTCCAGAGTCTATTAAGTTGTTCTGACAAAATCTAGCACGTGAAGTGTCATCTTCTTGTATAACTTACTTCATTTAGCAGAGATTTATCAGCTATTTCAAATCAATACAGCTTCACTTTTGATATCAGCAACAGAACTTGTAAAATTTAGATGTTTGTTTTGTCAAAGAAATAGTATGATTTGAAAAGATGCATTGATTTTTCAAAAGTACAGTTATTTGAATTATGCTTTATATTTGAAAAAAACATTAACCTTTTATTAAGATTTTTTTTTAAATTTTGAAACAAAATTATTTGTTTTCACCAAGATTACTTTAGTACATATTTTTCTTTTTCTGTAGTTTCCTCTTTAATCGTTTTGATTGATTTTATAGTTCCTATTTTCATTGAACAATTTAGAAACTTCTAACTTTATTGCTAAAAGATTGTGCACCAAGTGTCTGAGGGTTGAACATTTGTTTAGCTTTTCTAAATTCAGCATGGCAGTGAGGTTGGCACAGCTGCCTTCCAACCACAAGGTCCCAGGTTCAATTCCTCCACTCAACCGAAAATTGAACATTTGCGTGATCTTCTTTTCCACCAAAGCTTACTCAGCTTTCCATCCTTACAAGGTCAAAAAATGAGTACCAGCTTCGGCTGGGAGCTAACCTGCGATGGATTAGTGTCCCGTCCGAGAGGAGTCATAGACTGTTATCTGATTAAGACTACAGAAACTGGAGAAACAAGTGCCAGTCCCATTGGCCACTAGGCTCATTAAAGGATTTAGATCCTTAGTGTGAGAGTGGGCTGTAGTTTTTAAATGAATATTAAGTATTTTTAAGAATTTTTGTAAAATCAAGTGAATACCAGTAGTCTTATTTTCATAACTATTTGCAGGTGTAATTTATCTCCAGTTTGGTGATGAAATCAAGCGAGCAATGTTGCCAGGTGATATGAATAATGTTGAGCAAGTGAGAAGTTTGTTTCAGAGGTCATTTCCTGACAAGTTCCATGATAGAAACAATAACAGGAAAACAATTTACATCAAAGATGCATCTTGTGGAATATTCTACGAACTTGATGATGTCAAGTATGTTATTTATTAAAGTGTATAAAACTAATTTCATTCACCGATTATAAAATCTTATTTCAGCAGTAGCTTACTTTTGGTTGTAGACAAGAGTTAATCATATAAAGGGACACTAAAGAGACTTTTGTCTTTTCGCTTGCAGTGCATTTTAACTCTTACAAATTGTAAATTCTTTAAGAATGAATCTAAAGTCTACATACATTAACCCTTTAAGCCCCAAACACGAAAAATGACGTGTTGGCAAATTCTCCCAACTGAGTTCCATACTATCTATATAAGCAGTTTGGAAGAATTTGGATTTTCAACTTCCAGAGCTTATTCCACTTGATCAATTCCAAGTTTCTTATTACAAGTCATACTATTTTGTTTGAGTTATGTAAGGAGAAGTTAGACCTTGATAAATTGCCTGGGGTTGAAAGGGTTAAATTGAGTTTTCAAACATCTTGAAACTAGCTGGAGTGTTCTTCTTTCCTATTCACCTTGTATCAGTAGAAAGTAAAAACTATTTTGAGCTTTCTAGATTTTAGTTTCTAGTTTTAATAATTAATTCTTTTATTCAGCTAATGAAAAGATTTTAGTATGTTACATTAAATTACTATAAAAACCATTCAAGCTTCTTGCAAGTTGATCAAAGCTTCAGCATAAAAGTTGTCCTGTGTCGAACCCTACTAAGTTTAGTTATTTGTAAATATTAAAGAAATTGTGAGCATATTGAGTTATAATTTAATATGAAAGTTAGTTTGTTCACATGTTAATTAAAGCACCCTTTTGTGGTTTTGGCCTGGCGAGAAGGTAACAAGGCATTACTTCACTTACATGCAAATGATCTATACTCATAGAAGAGCCTTTGAATACCGTGTTTGTGTCCATGTCAAAAGGATACTTCTAGTAATAATGGTTCCATGTTATAATTATCTTTAACATACAATATCTACCCTTAACAGGGACATGTCAAACAAGTCTCATCTCAAAATACTGGAATCAAAACCTACCCAAAATGGTCCCATTCGTAGTCAATCCTTCAATTCGTCAAACTCAACATATCCAAGGTACGCCACAAGTACACCAACTTCAAACCACACCCAATCCCCTCTAGCCAGACATACCCCTACCACCCCTGCTTATAAAACAAGTACACCCTTACAAGACCACAGTACTGTGCAGCCTGCTGATGAAATTCGAACAGGGGGTGGGACTGTTTTGCTTACCAAGACTACAACGACAGTCACTAGAATGAAGAATGGTGAAGAGGCTGCTGATACAACCTTTCAGCGATCAGGTTCTCTTATGGACAAGAAAAAAGTGCGATTACCTGGACTCGGAACAAAGTTAAGGACACCTGACCAATCTCAGAGAAGGTAAAGGGTTTTAGTGATGGTTGACGCTCACGTATTAAAAGCATTTCATGAAATTTGACTGTCTCGTTCACGAAATGCTTTTAATACGTGAGCATCAACCATCACTAAAGAAGCAGTCAGATTCCATTCATGCTAAAGTTTTTGTTTGACCTTACGCCTTTTGTATTCTAGCACTAAAAAAATTGTAAATATCTTAGTGTCAATTATCGTTTAACAGTTAATTTCCATTTATGTAAAAGTTTTTTGTTTTGACCTAACGCCCGTTATATTTAAATTGCGAATTATCCATTAAAGTTTAACCTTGATAATGGAGTCATGTCTGACTCCGAAACGTCGGATATTGTTGTTAGTTTTTATTCTTAATACGTTTTCTAAATCGTTTTTACTTAAATTTTTCTTGGATTCTGTTTTAGTTTGATACTCCGCCAAGTATATATAAAAAAGATCTAACATAACTTTTGGAAAATTTATGTTAATTTTGGTTAATGTAAGTTCTTTTTTGTGTTTTCATCGTGCATCATTAATCAGAAAGTTTTCTAACTTAACCATAAGCTTACCAAAAACATGTTTTTTTTTATCCTTTTCATAGCAAAGATCCAGTCGAGGACCAGCTGGACAGCTTGACATCGATGCTTCAAGAAGCACTGAAGACAGAAAGCATGGACAGCATTCCAACTGTCAGCAGTGGAAGCTCACATTACAGTACAGGCTCTGTTGAAGGTAATGGGCTAACGAGCAATGTACCAGATTACCAGACAGGCTATAGATCTTGCATGAGGAGTGACTCAGGGTCTGAATCCTTATCATCCAATGATAGTAGACCAGCCATCCCATTCGTATCAGGTACCTCCAGAACATTAACCACCATTCATTGTTACCATGGGAACTGAATATAAGATGTTTCAAACTGAATTTGTTCTATTAAGTCTAAACCCAGACTGTGCGTTTTAAGCTCTCTTGAACTTCCAAAGTGATGAAACTTGATAAAATACAGGAAACAAGAATTTACAATTGTTTACAGTCTAGTTTTGAGTTTTGGTTATTTGCAGAAAGTTTTGCAAGTGATTTATATATACGAAAGTAACTAATTAATGACTTCGTCAATCATATCCATTTTGAACTCACGAAGGACTTCTTCAATTTGATTGATTCGAAGAAGATTTTTTCAACTTTTTTAGCTCTCTTAGAATTTCCTCATTTTGATTGGTTCCCAACAGCGTCATTTCAGCATAAATTTCCTTCTTTTTGTTTGTATATTCTTTGTTGTAATCAGCCAATCACAAAGTAGAAATGACTGCAACAGTCCATCACACTTCAGTAAATAATGATGAGCAATGCACGCTCTTTGTTGTAATCAGCCAATCACAAAGTAGAAATGACTGCAACAGTCCACCACACTTCAGTAAATAATGATGAACAATGCACGCTCTTTGTTGTAATCAGCCAATCACAAAGTAGAAATGACTGCAACAGTCCATCACACTTCAGTAAATAATGATGAACAATGCACGCTCTTTGTTGTAATCAGCCAATCACAAAGTAGAAATGACTGCAA
>JAOEHV020001806.1:0-19310 GCA_025447995.2 Isaurus tuberculatus | reverse complement strand
ACACAAAACTCAGTACACAAACAAAATCCAGTACACAAAACTCAGAACACAAACAAAATCCAGTACACAAAACTCAGAACACAAACAAAATCCAGTACACAAAATACAGAACACAAACAAAATCCAGTACACAAACAATGCCTAGTACACAAAACTCGAAACAAAACAGGAAACGCGATACTAAAAGGTTTCATTTGGGTTTCCGTGTCAATAGATATCTTTCGCGGGCTTTTAGTCACACGATCTGTTCTCGATGCCATTTCGTCCATTTCTCAGAGATGAACCTTTGTAGTCGTTATGTTTTGTAAATTCTGCGGTGCCTGGCAGAAGTAAGCTAAAAATTCTGCCCAAAATGTGCAGCAAAATTGGATTATGTTTGTACAATACCCTAGCTAGATCTAAAATATTTTTAAATGGAGTTACTAATTAAAAAATTTTCAATTTCTCATATTATAAACCACGACTGTTTTTTAAATTCAATCTTTAAAACATGCAGAAAAGGTATAATTGTAAATTTTTGAATTCAATTTTTATTAGAGTCTAAAGAATTTACTTGTATTGATATTTGTATTTGCTCATGCCATCAAAAGGTCTGATATGCTATCACAGTTGTTGAATATGTCAAGTGGACCCCACCAGTTCCCTACATCTGCTCTGTAATAGATCTGGCACCGAAGCGATCAACAACAGAAATGCATCTGGGTGAATTCCGCCCTGGAAGATGGGGGGGGGAGGAAGCTCTCGGTTGGGATGATCCTTATAACTTTTTCGGGTAAAAATTTGCCAGCAAGCTTTGTGCCTATCACCTGCTAGGGGTATTCAGAGAAGGATGTCATTTTAAAAGAAAGAGGTGTGTCTTAAAGGGTTGTTGACCAAAAATTAAAAGCAGTGGAAGTGCATGGGCAATAGGACACTGCATAATGGTGCTAGATCACTACCCCAAAGGCATGCTATTAGTCAATTTGACGTAACAATAACTCTTTATTATATATCCCGCAATGTTTTTAGCATGCCCTTGCATTATGGTTCTAAGCTTCTCGCAGGCTCTTCCTGCCCAGGGCCTATGTTTTTCAACCTCATTCTCCAATAGTGCCTCCTGAAAGATGGATGCTTAAAATGCCCAATTTCAGCATGTCCGGTTATTAATTTAAAGGTTTTAATTCAGCTTGTTATTGGACATCCGCCATAACGTAAAGTTGGCCTTCCCAGACAAATGATTGGTTCTGCTCTATGAAAACACATTGTATGACCTTCTAGGTCCAACCGGATGACATAGCGCTTAGAGCCCTTTGATTGACTTATCAAGCTAGAGCATGGGCAGTGGTCAAAATACCATCTGAGCACAATGATAATCTCGGACCGGCACGAGTCAAAGCTTCTTAGGAGCTTAAGTCCCGGTTCAGACGCCGAACTTTTCATGAGCCAAACCTAATTCGAATTAAGACCGACCCAAAGTGCAAAGTATTTAGACCGGGCTATTCGAGACGAGCTTTGCTTCGTCTTTAGGAGAATAATAAGTTTTTGAAATCTTTCTCTATGGTTGAATTTTTTGCGGTAAACTCTAATTTCGAGAATAGTTGTCAATTATTGCCGGTTTCTTTCCAGAAAGTTTAGAATGTGTAAATGCGTTGAGTAGTTTTTGCTTTTGTTTGGAGTAGGTAGCCTAGAAAATACAATTTTTCCAATTCCATGTACATCTATCTTTTAGTCGGAATATGCCGAGAAAACTTCGCAAGGTAATTCCGAAGATTCGATTAAGTCGGTCCCAGGCTCACCTCGGAAAACGCATTCTAAGGTATCCTTTCTAGCCGAGACCAATCCATTTAACTGCCAGTTCTGTTGACAAATACGCTCCAAAACGCATGCGCATGCTCTTTGAGTTAAACTGCTTGCAAAATACGTCATAATATATACTTTACAAGGGTTCATTAACGTCTTTTCCTAAGACGTTAATGAACCCTTGATACTTTATGATATGATCGCAGAAGCACAAATGATAAAAATACTTTCAAATATACGAAAAATATTTTTAACCTCAACATGTTTCGGCATATCTTAAAAATATCTCTTGAAAATGACATAAGATATACCGAAACATGTTGAGAAGTTAAAAATATCTTTCGTATATTTGAAAGTATTTTTATCATTTGTGCTTCTACGATCATATCATAAAATATCAAGGGTTTATTAACGTCTTTTCCTTCTTTTGTTTTGGACAAGTAGGTTCGGTACATGAAAAGTTTGTCATCTGAATCAATGCCGTTCCAAAAGCGTTCCACAGTCGAGACAAATGTCTCCTAAAATGCTACTTTATATAGTTGAAATCTTTTTACGCAAAACACTTGAAAATTCACATCTCTGAAATTCTCCTAAAAAGAAAAGGGTAAACAATTTTAATATACCTAAATATAGAGGCCGTTAGTTTATCATTTATTTTTTTCAGTTTTAGAGTAAAATTTACAAAACTTTCCGCCAGGACATTTAATAACTCGAAGAAATGTCAGTCAGACAGCTCGCATATCTAATCCTCTTGTTTTGTTGGTTTTACTCTTTTGCTTTAGTAAATTTTATAAAACTGAAATAAAAAACTCGCCCAGCGTGTTTTGTTTAGTTATAGAGGTACTTGAAGTGCAGAGAAACACTTGCGTTTGGATCGCTACATGTTTATACTAAGCATTTCTTTCGTATACTATTACATAGTACTTGAAAAATCACGCGTGCCTTTATTACCCAACACGACACGCACGCTCGTTTTCTATCGCTTCGATAAAGACATGCATAGTTTAAAATGAAGTTCATCTTTACACTGCAAACAATACTTTATTAATTATTTTCTTTGCTCTAAAATTGGGAAATATTAAAAAAATTCTGAATAAGAATAATGTTTTCATTGGTACCATAATTTCTTGTTTTTCCATGTTTAAGCTAAGGAATTTGTTTGGTACTAAATTGGTTTCTACTGTTTTTCTAAACGTACTATTGTATTGAAAACTCTTTCCACTTCACTAGAGGAGTTAAAATACTTCAATACACCGCCTTTTTTTTTCTCCCCGACGCACTGCAACAACTTCTATAAAAAAAACTTCCACGTGTACTTCGTCCACCGAATAATATGTTTATTTGTATCGGAAATCGCGGCTTTCCACATTTCCTGAGTTCGTTGATTTGTACAGCTTTTTTTAATTTTAATAATTATACTGAAAGCCCTTTCCACTTCACTAATGGTGCAATAGAGATATTTCGATAAACAACGTCATTCATAATGCGTGTATTTTGAGAAAAACGAAAATAAGGCCACTTAAAAAAAATTCCCTGTTTATCATCAAAATTTTCTCAAAATTCAGTGAGGGAGGGCGCTTTTTTTTTTTTTTTTTTTTAGGGTTAATGCTTTTGGGGACTGCATGCTGAGTTAGTTCGGGAATAAATCTGCACCATCAATTACCAAACTAAGTAAAAGTTGGACAAAGTGACATTTCTAAGGTGGAGTTTGAATGGCTAAACGAGTGACACAAATGCATAGAAAAGGAATAAAGTGTCGTGATATGGTGCGGGCCGAATGTTTTGTTACTCTATTAATTGTTATGCAACATGGAAAATGTTTCTCGACTTTTTCGTCATATATATATTTTTTTATTAAAAAAAAAAAACAAAGTCAATGCGCTGGCAAAAATCAGTGCGCGCGCTGATGATAAACCGGGAATTTTTTTTAAGTGGCCTAATCTGATTTGAAATAATTAATATCAGAAAGATGTCTGAGACAATACGAGCGTTTTTGTTTAGAATTAAACATTTGAAAGTTTTAAGAAGAGACAAGAAAGCTATTTTTTTCCACGAAGAATGCCACTGACCCAACTATACGCTTTTTGACCACTAATTAATGCATTGCCATTGCGTTGAAGCTCCATTGCTCTTCATTATCTTCGAACTACTCCAGCTAGAGTTGTTCTTATCCAATAAAAATATCCGGAAATCATGAAAACTAATGTTGTAATTGAGAAAGACTTACAGTAATCGCTAATTGGGTCAAGTGGGTTCAGCCATGAACCGATCAGAAACAACCTTTTTTATCTGAAGTTCCTGTTTATTAGTTTCTTTATGTTGTTAGTCAATAAATCAGGTAATGCAACGCAAAGAAATGTCCTATGTTTGAATGGAATAAGGTATAGCTACTCAAAAGTTCAGATATTGCCTTTTTCAAGTTACAGGCCCGCAAAAGCTAACAACTGATTTTTGATTTGGCCGATGCGAACTTGTTTAAAATTCTTTAAATTTGTCGCAATATCATCTGTCTATTTGCGGAGATTCTAGCCCAGCTGGCTCCTGCATGACATAGCCGGCGGAAGATAATTTGAGAGTTCTTGCAGAGAAAACTACAGTACTGGAAAAAGAATGAGAGGTTCTTACATAAGCTTAAAAGGACAAGTTAACATGCACTATAAGAAAAGTAAAACGAATACAAATTAAAACTTATAACGTTTAGACGTTCTAGGTTTAAACACATTTTTAAATACATGCGACTGTGCATTTACAAAATTACAGCCTTTTTTAAAGGCACTTAAAAAATTGAGTTGGAAGCTAATACTTTTTAAAAAATGCATACTGCATAAACACGATAATATGGCAACACAACACCCCCCTGTAACAGAACCACCGAGAT
The DNA here is from genome assembly GCA_025447995.2 of Isaurus tuberculatus. Lineage (NCBI taxonomy): Eukaryota > Metazoa > Cnidaria > Anthozoa > Zoantharia > Zoanthidae > Isaurus > Isaurus tuberculatus. Next base: position 14,653 of record JAOEHV020001806.1, on the reverse strand, counting down.
CGAAATTTCCACTAGGTTTTTAGAAAAATTCGCTGGGTTAGAAAATTTTTAAATTGTGATCTTTTTTTATCTCCACTTCGCGTACTAGACCGAAAATATCAACACGCTGGGTACTCGGATTTTGCAGTGGGGAAGATAAAAAACCGGCAGGGTCAATTCAGAAAACTCGCTGGGCGATGGTTAGGCCAAAAATCCGCTGGGTAGAGGCAAAATTTCCAGTGCGCCAGGTTTCAATGGGTCTGTTACAGAGGGGTATTTAAAACGGTTGCACCAAAAACAATTTTACGAAATTGCTTTATACTGACCGATTGATAAACGACCTGTAAAATTAGTTGATGATTCTTCCTAGAAAAGCAGTTATCCATCATGTTTGGTTTTATAAAGAAGACAGTTTAATACACAATTCAAGCTTTACCAGACCGAGCAATTGAAGAACGGGGTATTTGATGAAAAAGAAAATAGTGTCTTATGGTTATCGCCAAAGGGAGCGGAAGGAACCAAACTGTTCATAATCATAGCTAGAAAAGCTCATTTTTCTCTATTTTTTTTTCTTTCCCTTAACGTAAATCAAACGAAAACTTGTGTTAACTAAGTATTATGAAGACCAAGTTAGTTTATCTTGCAAATGTAACCGGAGCAGTAACAAAAAAATAGTAACTTTTTTTTTATTTTTAAAGTGTTCTTAAAGCATGGAATCGAGGATGCAATTCACGTGGCATTGTGACAGCTGTCTGTGGCAACACGTGAAACTGTGAGTACAGAATGCGTCACTCCAACACACTTCCGTCGAGAAAAACAACACTAACAAACGGCTTGCACATCAAGCAAAAATACTCTTTATATTCGTCGGAAGAAATCCAAATAAGCAGCATTGGCTAACAGAAAATAACAGTGTCAAGTAAGGATTAATTTTAAACTGTATTAGTTGAAAGCAACATAGAAGTATATCGCACACGTGTAACTTCATTTCCAGAGAGCTAACTGCACGTGAGGTCAAACTTTCAGGCAGATACGAGTGCAACCCAAGGAGTTCTGATACCAAAGTTGGTTTTGCGAATCTAAAGTCTTAAATTCAGCGAAATATGCGTGTAAATTATCTACCGTAAAAAAGGATTGTGGGTTGATTATTCAACTTGGTTCCATCATCGAACTCCAGTTCTCAAACCTCAACGGAAGTGCAGAAAAATTTTATGATGTCCGATATTACATCCTTCGATGAGTCGTCTGGATTGTCCAATGGAGAAGATATTATGGGAAAAAGTTCTTCTGGCGAAACAACAAACTCTAATGTGTCACACAGAAAACGGGATAGAGGGGTAAGAATTATATTTTGGCCTTACAAATAATATTAATTGTGCCTTTGGGTTGACGGGAAGTAACGTTGCGTTTCCCTCACACTCAATCTCACGTGTTGTTTAAACATCAGCTAAATTAAAGGAGTTTTAGCGTTTAAGAGCAGGAAAATCTGTTTTGAAAGTTTATTTGAACACTAGCTTATGTAGTTTCTGCATTCTGAAAAGTATATCGTGTTTTTACAGATAATGTCGTTTTAGCAATGTTTAAGAGCACGATCTTTTGGCCGACGGGGGGTAAAATTTGAAAAAATTTTTGCGCCTTGACACGAACGATAAATTTCGCGAAATTACAGAAAAAGCGTTCTTTATATTCATCTTATGGAATAACAATAGGATATTTTTTTCTGTTTATTTTGTTTTGAAAGCCTTCCATATTTTTTATATTTCTCAATTTTTTTTCTGACGATTGCTAATTTCTTTAGGGGGGGGAGGGGTAAGGAAACGCGTATGTGCAAAACAAGTCGTAAACAAACACGTTACTGTTTCTATATTCTTTGAACAGTTTTGGTACTAGTCGTAAACAGATCTGTCAGTTACTGTTTTGTGGTCCATTTCTGCTGCCCTACATAATTCAATCGGCATGAATTAGCTTCACTGCCCTTGTGGACAATGGCAAATCCTGCATTCTGATTGTTCATTCTCCTTGGGGTATACTTCAATAGTTCCCTATCTACTATAAAAACAAAAAACAGGCATTTCTTTCCCAAGACAAGTATTTTTAAATGCCTCATTCTAATCAAAATGTCAGTTTGTGTGTCTAATTATTTCAGTATTACTACAACTATAACCATAATGCTCTGATTCATGACATCTAAATAAATAGTCTCCCTTCATAAATACTTATTTTTTAAGAGAAATCCTCACTCAGACAAGGGTTAATGTGTAAGTTGTTAGGGCGATCTTTTTTCCTTTCTTAGGGTGTTTAATTTAACCTTTGATGTACTGTTTCTCACTAGAAACACCAACCTAGTTCATTGTCATCATCTTTATCATCACAAAAAGAACTAGTAAATAATTTTTATTTCAGTTTTTATTTACTTCCTAAATGATAATCAAAACATTTCAACCTTGCGTTAATTTAATCATGCATTGTACTCTTTACTGACATCATTTAATAGTTTTTTTTAAAAATCTATTCAGTAAGCAATTATTTGTATTAAATAAAATCAAATTAAGTTTAATGTTAAAAGAATGAAGTAAAATCTGTCAAATAAATACTAATATAATATAAAAACAGTTAAAATAAATATCTCATAATGCATTAAGTATTATGAAAAAATCAGGATGTTTTGAAGCTAGGCTGATATCATTATCAAGCCAAGAATAGTTAACATATGCTATTGTGTATGATCGAGGTAATTGTTGGAGACACTAAAACAATGCAGTTCAAGTAGCCACTTAAAGCAATAGAATCCCTTTGTAATTAAATTGTGTAAGATCCCTCAAACATACAATATCTTCGGTAATAAAATTCAGGCTTCAATAAGATTCCATTTCCTGCAACTATTTAAGAGGATTACATATTAACCACAAAGATTGTTTCTTAATTAATGTCACTGTCTATAACCATGCTACAAACTTGATCACAATTTGCCCCTTTACAAAAGAGTTAGTGGCTTGGATGGTTTAAGGAGCATAAAGGTGCTCAGCATTGTCACTAGGGACAGCTACACCCCCCTACCACTTGAACATTAGTTATTAAATAAATTTATTATTTTATTAATATGTGTACAATATGTGGAGATAAACAGTATTCTTGTTTTTTTCTGGGTTGTATTGAAGTGCTACTGTACTTGGATTGAAATTTCAAACCCCAATTTTTTTGCAGCAGAGTTATATTATTTATGTTGGTTACAGACTGTTTTGAGTTTCAAAAACTTGAAGACATTGTAAAATTTGTTTTGAGGTCCGCCTTTATTCAAATGCTAATCAAACTGTCACACTACGTTGAGCAAATTTTAGCAAAAATGACATCTTAAAACTCAAGCATTAGTGGTGCAATTACTATAGAGAGGTTAAAGGGAGTTTTATTTTTGCTGCTGCTTTTGTTTTTTTAACATTAAATTTTAAATACAATTATAAAAAAAAGGGTTTTTTTTTCTGAGGATTAAAAGGGCTGTGGCAGTTAAAGGAACAATCAGCCTGGCATTTTTGATACACTCACCCTGCAATTTAAAATTTGAAAAAAAAATAGAGAAAGAAAAATTTCTCTAATTTGTCAAGGTTTAGGCTGCGACGCAGGCTACCAAAAGGATGCGTAATCAAACCAAAGTACATCAGAGGACTGACTAGCCTCGCTTCCACACTACCAGTTCCACAACTTGTAACTGGGGCAAAATTTGTGTTCTCATGTAAGATTTTCATGACATTTAATATGATGCTATCTGTCACTTGGCGGACAAGTACAGCAAAAATGGCGTTGTTTTGAAGTTCAAGATGCTTGAACAAAACTGTGAAAAAGGCACTTTTAGCCATTCTGGGGAATGTAATTGTCAAAATTTTACTCTTGGTGCCAATCATGGTGGCACCTCGCAGTGACACTATATCCAGTGAAATCTTTCACCTATTTTTATTCTCATAAGTTGACAGGTCTGTGTCTGGGATGTCTTTTATGTGTGAGTTAGTCAGTCTAAGGGTGCATAAATAATTTTTATACTTTCCACTAATCATTCCAAAAAAGTTTTATTCTTAGTTTATAACAAGTCAGTTAAATTTTAGAACTGTCTATAATTATATTAACTGTAAATTTAACACAGTAGGTATTATTAATTTTAGGGAAGGTTTTTAAATTTTATAATTTAAGTTTATTTTATAGATAATCATATTTTAGTAGTGTCTCAAACTAGTGCCATTTTTGGTGCTAGAATGGCAAGACACTAGTAAAAAATTATGTATGTATGGGCAACCAGAAAATTAAAATATACACTTGCCCTTTGGGTAACCATAAAGACATTAACCATCTGTTATGCTTTACTTTGAGTAAGTATTGAGGTGATTTTTTTATTTTTTTAAATAGTCTTCAGAATGCTCACACAAAGTGATTGAAAAGAGAAGAAGAGACAGGATTAACAGATGCCTTACAGAACTTGGCAAAATTATCCCCATTCCCAACAAGAAAGGCCCTGGATACAAACAGGTGACAACTTCAAGCCCAGGGGCTATATTTAAACATTTTATGACCAGGTGATCGAACTTTTTCATAAGGTTCGTAAAAAAAAATCATTTGTCGAGTTTGCATTGATGAAAATGAAATTAGAGGATGTTTCACTTTGAAAGTTCCACTACAGTCCAATCGTGATTTCCTACAATCCGAATAATAGAAGAATGATATGAACAGACAGAGTCAAGATTAAGGTTAACTTTTAGTTTTAGCACTTTACCATTGCCTTAAAATACATGAACAATAATAAGGTTAAATAGAAAAAAATATATTTATTTAACTTCCTCTAAAGTGTCTTTTTAATAGAGTGGTAAAGTGTGACATCACAAAAATTGGAAACTGTGAAATTATGGGATTTGTTGAGATCATCTGAGAGATCAAGACTAAAAATGTATCCTTGCCAAAAGTCAACATGTTGGTGCAAATTGTCGGCAAGATATTACTACGGTTATGCTCTACTGACTCCATACATTCAAATCGTTCTAAAAATGACTTGGTTCTTAACGTTAGGAACCAAGCCAATTTAAAACAGATTTGTATTGGGTCATCAGAGCAAATCTCAGCACTGATTGGTGGCAAAATGCTAAATTTCGGGATGGAGGCGTTTTTCATCTTGTACTTTCTGAATATTATGACAAATTAGTGATTTCATAAATCAAGTTTTTTTGATGTCATCACTTTAGTATTCTATTATTGTTTGGCATTGTTCATCTTATAATATTATTTGAAGAAATCAAAAATTTGGCATTGTTCATCTTATAATATTATTTAAAGAAATCAAAAAGGATTTTTAGCTTCAAAACATTTCATATTAATTTTTATATGAATATAGCAAGCTCGTTCATCAAGCTAAGGAACGTTTTACTTCTCCCAAGCTGATCTCTGAAGTAACTTTGTTCAACAAGCTTACCTTACTTAAAATTCATGCAAAAATTAAAACAAGGAAAAAATAAAAGTCCAAATAAGAGAAATTTCTGGATAATCATGGTTGGACTGTGATAGTTTGTGTCTGTGTCAGTAACTTAAGAAAAAGATCAGAGTTGCTGTTGGCCTTTTTGTGTTTTTGGTGACAGTAAAAAACCTGCTGAAAACAAGATTTTTATCAACACATTTTTTATCACAACAAAAAATCTAGTAATTTGTCGCTGGATTTCTTGGTATTGAGCCAAAAGCAAAGCGGTAAAAGTTTGCAAATCTTTAAACAGGAAGTTCCAAACAAGAAATTCATTTTCACTAAGTGATTTGTAGGAAGCAATAATCAGTTTTTATTTTTAATTTAGCAGCGCCAGTTTTAGTTTGAAGGCTGTGGACACCTGTGTCGTAAGGATGTTGTATAAAAGTATAACTCCTGGGCATTAGGGCCGTAGCTAGGTATCAGGAGGCATTGAAATTAACCATATTTAGACTGGCACTTTACTGGTTAACACTCCAGCAGCAACAAACTCAACTTTGAAAAAATATTAAAAAAAAAGCTTTCTTAAAAATTCCGAGTGATCAAATTCTTCAAAATGTCTCAGATAGCTAGAGGTGACTGGCTACGGCCCTGACAGAAATTAAGAGCAAGTCTCTGTATATATCAAAATAAATCGAAAAACTGTGGCCAATCTTTGAAAAATGAATTTTGAATATTTTTTGCTCTGGAGTGTAGGTTTGAATTAAGCAGCAAAGTTTTAGCTGTGTTTGGTAAAAATTGTTTGATCTATAACTTTTTAAAAAAAACTAGCTGAAAATGCTTTGAAATTTCGATAAAACACAATCCATTATTTCTTTTTAGTTCTGCTAAGTGAAAAAAGAAAGTGTGTGCTAATTTGACTGCTTGCTATACAATCATTTTTATAAAGTTGTGAACTAAAATTGAAAAATAAGGACCAAAAAAATGTCACACTTTTCTCAGGTTTTAACTAATATGATTTTATCATCCGAAATGAACCTTCATTTAAAATTAGTCTGATATATAGATGCATATATTATATGGAACAACTGAATAGATTTTCAAATTTGGATGTTATAATGTCAAAACTATTCAGATTGCTGAATGTTTGACATTGCACTTGATAAGGCATGGATTAAGTGCTGAAGAAAAATCCAAAATTCCATGTTTTAATAGATAAAATGTAAAGACAACTTGTCACTAATTTGTACAAATTACAATTCTTGTTTTCACTGCTTAGCATAAAATCCGATATTTTTAAAATTCAGACTAATTCAAAGCTAAATTCCAGAAATTATCTATAAAGAGTTAAAGTTTCAGAGCAATCTGTGATTTGGAACATTGCAAAACTTGGCAATGTTGTGTGAAGGTCAGCTGAAATTTTGTTTTGTAAAATGTGGTCATATTATTTGACCAGAAAGGATTACAATCAACAGTAAATCTCTTTGCTCTTTTTACATAAATAGCAAAAAGATTTCTATATTATTTATTAATTTTTCATTTTTTTTTTTGCCCAACCTTATCAATCAAATCTGTTGTAGTTTTGGCCTTCCTGTAAATGATCAGTGACATTGTTATGTTCTTCCAACAAGTGTGAAGTTTCTTGAAAAAGATAATAATTATATTAATTTTTTATAAGAAAAAAGGACGCACTTACACTTTCTTGTAACTGTCAAAATTTGAACCAAATCTAATTAATGTTTCATTTTTCAAGACTGGCCACACAAGTTACTTTTTTAATTATACTAAAAATGTGAAGAGTTGATTTGGCAATACTTTCAGTCCAGTAACTATTTTCTGTTCAAATACTGAGCACTGACGAGTGTAGGAACACAATTATTGGAGTCTCGGCTAGTCTCCCTGTTCCTAACCCAGTGCAGAGTGGTTAGCCAGATAGGTCACACATTTGTGTATATTTCATATACATACATATATCATCTGGCGTTAATCACTGAGTGTTTGGACAAACAGTTACTACGCTAAAAGTGTTAACCAAATTGGCCTGTTTACATTTCATAGTATGCTATAGATCTCTTGCTTGAATTTTGTGTCGTGTATAATGCAGATATAATAAGCCTGACTGTTTTTAGGTGCATGTATAAAAAACAGACTATTAATTACTTAAGAACTCATAAAATGGTCCTTTGCTGCAGACTGTGCAGAAGTAAATATTTTTAAACGACACAAACAAAATGTCAGAAGAGCTCTCATCCTGGTCAGGAGACAGTGTACTTTGTGTTCTTGCCAGAAAATGTATGATACAAGTTCACTCAGATGCTGTGCTACATTGAGAATGTGAATGTTGATGATAAACTTTGAACATTGAAGTTACGAACCAAGAACAGATGTGGACTACTTGCACAAGAGGGATAAGTGTTATCTCAGAAAAGGATTTCTCATTTGTAGTTAATTATTATATGAGTACCACAAAACATCTTTAGTTTAAAACTTTTAGTAATGTACAAGCAATGGATGTAAAATGTTGTCAGCTCAATGCAATGGAAAGCATGCAATGGCTGAAAAAAGTGATTCATTCTAAAAATTGCTTATCTAAATTTCACAATTAAACTAAATTCAGATCATAAAAATTTCAAGAAACTAGTGAAAAATTCAATGTTTAATTATTTACGAAAATTGTAAAATTAATAAACTTCAAATACTAAAATCTAAAATTTTACCAAAAATATTTTATTCTTTTTTTTTTTAAGTTTCATTTTAAAATCATTACATTTATGAAGAATTTTCTAAACTCTCACAAGTGAATTTTTCATATCTTGCAATTAGAGTGTCAAAGGAAAGTTTGCTAATTCGGACAACTTTTATGTCAAATAATAAATATTGATTCATGTTAAACAAAGTCTTTGTATTATTTTTCTTTCAATGAAGGCTCATGGCAAATTGGAAAAGGCAGAAATTTTGGAAATGACAGTGGAATACATAATGAACATACAGAAAGCACAGCAGGTCTCCCAAAAAGAGGATCAGGAGGAACAAGGTGAGCACATTTTCAAGAAATAAATGGGTGTGAGTACTTAGTAATATTGTTCTGAAATGATAGACCCTTTCACGGTTTTTTTCAAAATTTTATCTAGAACATTAAGCAAAACTTTCTTGCTACTAATTGAAAGAATGGTTCAGAATTAGTACTGTATGTCAGTCGAGTTTGGGATTAATATGTGATAAGATGGTGAAGATATAGCCATGCGAAATCACTAATTTTGACAAAGAAATGTATGTTGGGGGGCAAGTTCGTGCCCATACATACAAATGTCTGTAAAATTTCGCGATTTTATGGAGCTGTATATTTGCGAATTTTTGGCCTATCACCATGAAAAATGGTAAATTTCTTAATTTTTAGGAGTTCTTACAACTGACATCGATTGATTTTCGCTACTTTGTATTTATCAAAAATTATGTATGTGTGACATTAACCATGAAAGGGTCTATTAGTTATATACACAGTTTAAGAAATGGGAAAGGAAAAGATTGGAAATATTAGTTTTGAGTTGTAGTTGAACCTGTGACGATACAATTTAATGCAGGCTGGCAATGTAAGATAAATTATGATCTTTAGATTCTACAGATCACATGATTTCCATCCTGGTGCTTTGAGTAAAGAAAACAAAATAAATTTTAAGAAAAGAAAAAAAAAGCTAGTTAATATTAACTTTCTGTTGTTAAACCAAATGATACTAAGATCTCTGGTCAGAAATATTTATTAAATACACTTAGCTGGATCTAATTTATATATTGCTACGCATGCTTTGGAATATTTAATGTCTTTACACGCAGGGAGTGGTTGCCCAATCTCCCTAGCCAGAGGCTAATGTTTAAGCGGTCGACGACACAGATTTTGGCGTGAAAGTCGATTCTAAGGAGGGAGGAAAACCGGAGATCCCGGAGAAAAACCCTTGGAGTCAGATTGAGATCGACAAATCTCAGCCCACATGCGAACCCCAGGATTCGAACTTGGGTCCTTAGGGGTGGGAGGTGTGGGTGATAACCACTAGGCCAACCCGACTCCCCTTACCCTATAAAAATCATGATGCTCTTTGTATATATTAGGTTTTTTGGGGCAGGTTTAGGCAGAGAAAAAGGTGGTATACTTTTATGCCTATGAAAAGAATAGCAGCATTTTTGGTGAATTAGTCTTTTTTAAATTGGTATTTTTATCATAGTTTAATGTTATACTTATATTTATTTTAATAATGTTTTGATGTTAGCCTCAATTTAAGTCTCTTCTTCACAATTTTGATCCATATTTTAGATGCTTCCTTGGAAAGCAACAGCAGACAAGCAAAGTCTGACAACAACAGTTTTCCATCAGGTCAGAATCCATCAAAGTGTATTCCTGGCTCCAAAAAAAGTCCAAAGTACCTTTCTTATGCCAATATTCAGGATAATTTTAAAGAAGCAGAAGGAAAACAACAAGCGACAGTACATCCATCAATGGAACAAAGTAATGCATTGGGTTCTGATAAAAATGTGCTGCCTGTGACATCGCCAATGAAAATGAGCAACACTCTGAGTGTCCTTCGATCTCGAATCAACTCTCGAACTCAAGAATTCCGAGCCCAAACCAACACAAGGCAATCAGATGGAGAAAATGCAAAATACCAATCTCAAGGAGAAGTTGTAAAGCAAGCTGTGCCATCCTGCAGGCCTGAACCAGGCAATGGCAACATGGATGACAACAGCTCAACCACCAGTTCCGAAAGTGTGGAGCCCCAAACAGATTCATCAAATTCTTCAGATAGTGGCTACAGAACTCTCCCAAGAGCAGTTTCAGCCACCCCATTGCCTGTGGGTCCATCATCCTATGGCATTCCAACCTATGCCTTGCACCCAGCAGGAACACATTACATCCCCGTCATACTTCACCCGAACATCCCACTTCCACCCGTGCCTTTAACAAGTCTTGGCCCCAACCAGATACCTCAAAGTGGGATGCCATCACAATTAAATTTTGGATTCATGAACAGCTTCAATCCCATGCAAACAAAGGGTAACATGCCATTTAGATTTTCATATATGCCTAGTGGGCAACACATTCAAATGCCTTTAAACAGGCAACTAATTCAGCCTTCCAACAGTGAACCAAATATAGACATTTGTGGATGTGACGAAGGAACTGATGCTCACATGCTAAATTCATCAATGGAAAGTATTGGTGTTCAAATTGAATGAAACATTTGGTTTATTCTCAAAGAAGCTGATTTACTGGAAACAGGAACTTAACAGCTCATTGAAATGCACACATTTTCAGATATTCTGAAAAAAGCTATAAACAGCATGAAAAGGTTTTGACTGCCTTTTTTTGTCACAACTTTTACGTAGCAAAAAGGAGATAGGATTTTGTGCTCGAGAGTTTAGAGTTTGAGCAATAAGGGTTGAGTGCTAAGGGTGAGAAGAAGAATAAGTTTTTGATTAACTCTTTTCTTTTCCTAAAATCCAATATTAATAAATTAAAAAATATTATTATAAAAGTATTTTTTTTACTATCAGTTTTATGTAAAAGTAAACATCAGTTTTTGAGTTAACTAGGAAACAATCAATTTTTAAGTCAGTCTTTTCATTTCCTTTATAATTTTTTTTAAAAAAAATATGCATTTGATGTTCTTTTTCTTAAGTTGGTAATGAGCAAATAGCCATCTTAATAATTCAGTACCCAGTAATTGTTTCTGTTGTTTTTGGCCATTCTCACCAATAGGATTACCTCATTGCATAAACTCAAATTCAAATAATCATTTGAAATTTGATTCATTGAAATTGAACCTTTCAAACTATCTCAGACTAAGTTTTACGTGGAGATGAAAGTTGTGTACATTCCAGTTTGTTCATAGTAATTTTTAATTCAAATTTTCTTTAAGAGAAAAAAAAAGACACTAGTTAGATTGCTGCAGTTAGTTAATATGTAAACTGCATGTACATATACTGCAATAATGAATAATTTATAAACTATGAATGCAAGTAATTTGAATGTCTTATTTATTTTTTAGATTCATTGAGGAATATATATATATTAATTGTATAGAGACAGATTTATTTTGTGACAATGTATTAACATATTGTTAACAGTTATTGTAAACTTGTCACAAATAGAAATTAAGTAATAATGAAGAGACGCGCTCACAACTCCTTATCATTATATTTTAGTGCTTCAATATTATTTTGTATTCTAAGCGAGATGGCTTCTTGGAGTCTCAAGGAGAAAATGAAAGAATTCCTAAAGGTGTTTTGTAACATTTATCAACTTTAACACCTTTAAATAATTGTGACCCTACTTGCAATTTTGATGTTTTCCGTAAAAACACATCAGCATTAACCCTGAAACCTAACTAAAGGCTTTTCATTTCCTTTTTGTTCAATATTTAATAAGTTAAATCATTGTTTAAAAGTTACACAGCATTTCAAAATCTTGGCAGTTTAAAAGTCAGATAACTTACAGCCTGGTTTTTTAGGTGTTGAAAATCATGCATTGCATTATTCAAAACTTAGTTTTTGTATCATACTTTTCATTTTATATTGAATAAAAGTACCAAAACTTATTTTATTTCAAACCTTCACAGACAATAGTCTTTTTTTGTGTTTTTGAACAATGGGTGTTATGCTAAATTTTTACTAGCCTTTTTTATACCAAACTAATGAACATCCTAATTGCAAGGAGTGTCACATATTCAAGCACCTATCAGTGTTTATAACGAGCAGGAGGAGAAAAGGTATAGATAATTTGTCTGCATTGGGATGGGAAAGCTTAACATAAAGCATGATATCTGGGTTGGGTGATAAGAATACCTTGGCTTTTCTAAACACAACTAGAGATTTTTGGCTTAACTATCATAAATTTAAAACTCTGATAAAGTTTTATTAAGGTAACAACAAATTAAATATGTTGGTAAATGAGATTTAAAAGAATGGATGAACTTCTGGATGACAATACTTGATGAAGTATAGCAAAAGTTTCAGTTTCCAACCTCGCACCTCCCTGCCTGGTGCTTAAAACATTGATAGGTGTATTATACAAAGAACAAGAAAAGCTGGTTATTTGCTTTTTTTTTTGCATGGCTGTATTTTAAATTATAACATATTTTGTATTTGTTTTCATTTTTTTCGAAAGATGAAATTTTTTTAGAAATTTAGTAGTTTTCTTGTAGGTACAACTCTTTTGTTAGAGAAAAAGCCTGCCAGTTTGATTTTTAAGTTATCTTTAGTTAATAACTCCAGTTTGAACTATCATCACATGTAGTTTAATAGCTATAATAACAATAAAAGTACTTGTTTATGTCCCATTGCTTCTAGCTACACCATATGTCAAAAGGCCCAAATGCTAATTAGGGGGACAAATCAGATCTTGACATACAGCCTGATTTTCTTGAAGAAGTTAACCCATATACCTAGAAAATACCCTCAAAGTCATTGACATCAGTCAAAACTTGGCTTACTTGCAAGGCCACAAGGTTGAACCTTGGTCAAAATGGATGGATTTTCAAGTTCTCACAACTTGAACTTTTAGTCTCTAGCAGGTCCCAAAAGTCATAAGTTTGTTTAAAACTATTTAAAATTTAGTAGCAAAGCCATTGTAAAGATTGCATGCCAAAACACAATTTAACTTGCTTTTCTCTTTTAGAAGAATTGTACCTGTAGCTGCTTGCTTAGTAAATTTTTGCCCATGCTGGCAACTGAACTGAATAAAACTATTAAAGGTTCAAAGTTTCTTTGCAATGACTGGTTTTTTCATTTAATTGTTTGATATTGTGTTATTAGGATCCAAATCTTAATAAAACCTTTAATTATAATTATAAACACCAATGAGATAAGTGAGCATTTGCATGAAAGTATCATTATAAGACAGTATGATAACATGTTATCTTCACAAGTTAAAAGATTGCAGTTGCTATGGTTACATATAAAAATCATGCCTTCTGGTGCAAAGGTATTTTACTTTAAAAAGTAAAATGAGTAAGTATTTTATTGGTGTTTATACATGGGCAGTGGAAGCAAAAAAAGTTTGGGGGGGGGAGGGAGGCACAATGGAAATTGTAAAAGTTCATTATTACCCCATTCTTTGAGTACATAAAATCTGAAAATTCTATTCAAAAGTTGCTGTTGTTAGCCAGATTGTTATTGGGGGAGGGGGCAAAGCAGTTGAGTTCAAATAAATTTTGTATCTCATCACAGCCATGTAACATTCTCTTTAGCTAAAACATTGATCAGAAGTAATACTAACACCATAAAATAAAAAAGCTTCATTTCCAACACCGGAGCATCGAGCAAACTAGAACTATACATTTATACATTGAATATAAAAAAGAACTTTACTGAGGGGCAAGTTATGTTAGCATTTAAAGGTTAAAGTTCTTATTTGACCAAATAATGTTGAAAGGCAGTGAAATAATTTTTTATATGATTAGTTTTTTTAGTTTTAATATTTAATATTAATAGTCAATCTCTGGAAAATTTAAAAAAAAAGATCATTTCTAGAAATGTGCTGACAATCAAAAAATGAACACAATTGAGGTAAAGAAACTTTATTTCTGCTATTTGTAGAAGAATTTTTCAATATTTTTTAAAAAAAAATTTCCCATACATAGTCTTGTAATCACTTCAAAACTCTTACAACTTTAGCTTGGGCTGCCTGTGGCTAAACCTGTTGTTGTCGTTTTTATTTGATGCATCTTTTGGAAATCTCTAGGTTTGAAATCCCAACCTCCAACTCGTTTTGGGTTTTTTTCAAAACCTCCAGATTTGTATCCTGTATCTTATATCTTCAAAACTCTTACAGAAATTTAGCTTGGGCTGCCTGTGGTTTAGCTTTCCCAGAGACCATAGCGCACTGATGTCTCACTGGAATGAGGCTAGTATTGTACGATACTCCTTCATATATACCTTCTAGAAATGCAAAGTTGCAATATCATCATGGGATTTAGAGGCAAAACCATAGGAACGTCAGTTTGCATCCCAAACTGTGAGTCTCACAGTCACACCGTGAGAGTTGGAAGGTCTGCGTAACCACCACCACAAAATCCACCTGATTCTCTGAGTCCCAAATGAAGTCTCGTCATCCAATGAGAACTTTGTCAACAACCAAACTCCAAAGAATTTCTCGCTTTTAGAATCTCCTATCCTCCAGTATTTTTACCCAGGCACCCCGTAGGGGCCTGGGTTTTAAATTCGGGGTTCTTATTTTCTTCATCCACAAAAAGCAGT
>JAOEHV020001715.1:10000-19325 GCA_025447995.2 Isaurus tuberculatus | reverse complement strand
TTTAACCGTTCAGTATAGAACCAATCAACTATGTGAGGGTTATCAATGACATTTTGGCGCCTTACATCAGGAGCATTGCAATCACCATTTACATTGCAGGTATTTTGAAAAAGATCATGTAATTGTGGCCAGTGCATATCTGCTGATGAAAATGTGAAAAAGAAAGTTGGAGGGCCCACATGTTGAATGATTGCTTTTAAGTCTTCTTTTGCCTTAAACCAATAAGCATCCGAACCAGTTATATTGGTGATGTACCGTGACAATTTTGTCATCAAAAGGTTGGTTTGACTGTTCCTAATCATATCTCTTAATTCTTGCAATGTTAAATGTTTTTCTCTTGGATTTTGCTTAAAAAATATTCCAGTTTGTTGAAGAATTTGTTTACTTTGAATCATATTTAAAGCCCAGTAAGAAAATCTGGGATGATTTGCAAAACGATAACACCACTTACTATCTTTTTTGTCTGCAAATTTAATAAGGTGTTTGATCTTTTCTTTAAGAGTAGCATTTTTTAACAGGGATGGGTTTGTTGGATCCCCTTTACTATCTGGAAATAATGTTGAAAATGCCAGTGTAGCCAAAAATGCAGTAGTAAATTCATTTAAAGAATTATCACTTGAACTTGGCCAGTCAATATGACCTTGGAAAACTTGCTGATTTATTGAATGTTCTTCCTGTTGCTGGCTATTATTTACTGGAAGAAAGCTTGAAGTATCAACATTTGTATTATAAACATTGTCTTCTTCTTCATAAACAGGGCCACGATCTGGAGCACAATTAAGGGTATCATGAATAACTTTCTCATCTGTTTGTATGGAAAGAAGTTGTTCGGGTACTTCATTCTCTGTTAATGATACAAGTGCATTATAATTTATTTCAATATCTGAATAAAGTTGATTGTTTCTTGAAAGCCAATGTATCGCATCTGATACTACTTGTCTTCTTACAACAAGATTTTTAAAATTGTTTCCTTTGCCCTTTTTCTGGACAACAATAACAGGTAAATCTTTAGGATATCTTGGGAGAGAATGTGTCAGTTCCCTAATATTTTGTGGTATATTTATACAATGCCCTGAGAAGCCTCTTTGTCCCCCTGGTTTGATAAAAACATGTATAATGGGAAGAGCACGAGCGATTAGCATTTCTTCCCCTTGTGTTAAACCAGTTAGTTCTTTTGGTACAGCTGAAGGTACCATAAGGTTTTCAGCTGAAAATTTCTTTACAGTATCCTTTTCTCTAGAGCATCTTAAGCACTGATAATTATTTATACATTTAGGAGTGGATTTTAATGGCCACGCTTCAAAACAAGTTTTGCACTGGTAAATGGTATAGCTGTTTGAATTATGAAATTTTGAGATGTTATCCTTTGCCCATTGTTGCTCATGTAAAGGACCTAAATTTTCTGTATAGCAGTTTGATAAATATTGTTGTTTTGAAACTGTTACATTAGGAAGTGATTGTCTAATGCATACTTTCTTTTTTCCAAGAGTTTTTTCGTCTTTGTTATATCTGTGTCGTTTTGCTTCTAGCCTCTCTTTGTGCTGAACTTCTGTTTCAGATAATTTGCGTTTAAGATATTTAAGAGCATTTGTATTTCTACAGTGTGGTACTGTAGAAACATAATGTAAATCCTCTATGTACCCAACAAACACTACTTTTGTTATTTCCTGGTCACCAGATGGAGTAATTGTTGATCCTTCTGGACACGAGAGCCTTGACTCAATTATATGAATTACACAATGAAGTTCATTGGCTACAGCCTGAATAATAATGTTATCACACCATGTGCCAGGAGTTCTCATTCTTTGCAAATACATTTGACATGAATTCTCAGATACACTTTCCACAAAGAACTCAGGATGTTCTTCAAGATATTTAACACCTGCTTGCCTTATTTCAATGTGAAAGTCAGGAGAACAGTAATACTGATGAGAAACTGATCGGAAAAAGCAATCTCCAGAGCCTCCAACATCAAATGGTTGTAAACCCTTCTGTAATAGTCTATTAACCAAACGATCATAGGAGCTCTTTGCAGCATCAATCTGATTTGACTGACTATTTGTAAAATTCATACCACCAGAAAGAATGGGAAGTAGAAACTGTTTTCTCACGAAAATAATTTCATTTCTAGCATTTCTTTTGTTGGAATTTAATTTTTCTTTTCTAGCATTTCTTTTGTTGGAATTTAATTTTCGTGCGGTTGTCTTGTAAAGGTAGTTACAGAAACAACTTTCACCAGAATATCTGGTGATCCAAAATATAACATTACTTTTCTTGCAGAAGAGATGCAACTCTGAAGACCTTGGAATCTTTTGCTTTAAAATAATTTTTAAATGTTTTCTTTTCTTTCTATGACAGTACAAACGAAGTAATTTTCTTTTAGGAATTCTAGAAGGTTCTCTGTCCCTCTTCCTGCGATGGGATTGCTTAGAATGAACAAAACATTTCTTTCTGCAAAGGTGTTCTCTAGACTGAGTAACCAACATGTCTTTAAATAGTCTGTTCTTCCGAGCGCCTAAATTACATGGAGGCACACTTTTACTTTCTAAAGGAACAGAACAACATCTTGTCGGGAGAAGCGGCAGTGCTGAGATCATAATTGGACTCCATTTAATAGTTAGCCGTGGTAGTTTTAGTTTAGGCATTGCGTTTGGTTGAATAATTATAGCTGATCTCATTTGTGGTGAACAAACTGGGTTAAATTTTGGCAAAACTGTACTCCATTTTATTAGCTGTGATAGTTCTAGTTTAGGCTCTGCGTTTGGTTGAATAATTTTAGCTGATCTGATTCGTACTGACCAAACTGGGTCAAATTTTGGCAAAACTGTGCCGTCGTTTGATTGAACTCGTGGGCTAAGACAACCAGGTGACCAAACTGGGTCAAGACGTAGAACAATCATTTTGCCTATTACGCTTTGAGATAAATGAATCATCTGCGGAAGAACACTTGGAAAACTTCGCCATGTTTTCCGTACATAGACTGCTCCATACTTCAGCTCCGTGATCGCGAATCGAAACATGTCAAACGGTTCCTTCAAAAAGTGAAAGTGGTTTACCCGAAGATTTAACCGCCCACAACAATAATCAGTATTCAATATAACATCACTAACCTTAAAGAATAACCCACAGCAATTCCAAATGGTATACGTACGTTCAAAGTTCTCGATTAATTCTCGAAGCCCGCAGCAATTCCAAATAGTACGTGCAAAGTTCTCGATCGATTCTTGAAGCTCCCCTGAACAACTCGAAGTCTCAACAACGTCAGCAAAACGTGCTTCGATCCACGTCAGCAAAACGAACTTTGATCTTCCATGTGACAACTCCATGTGACAGAAGCCTGCATCCCATGTGACAAACTGTTGTGATTGACACATTTTTCGCATTCTGATCGTTCTTACTGGTACAACAAATTTTTAACTTCCGGTTTCAGCATCCCTGTTATAAACGAGGCGCGCACGCGTAATAAGCAATCCGCTGGTCACTGTTAAGATTAGTGTTGCTGGCCTCTCTTGGGCCCGCAAAAACTAAATGCTCACTTTTAGTGTGCCTTTACACTGAAAACTTTAGAAGGCAATCTGTATTTTTTCTTTTGAGCCCTACAACAAAAAAATATTTACACTGACACTATAATTCCTAGTACTTTCCCACCTTTGTTGTGGCGTATCTTTAATATCTCTAACAAAAAATAGAGAAATTTACAATAATGTTCTAAAATAAATACAAAAAATATCTCTAATTACAAAATAGAGAAATTTACAATCATTTTCTAAATATAAAAGGTCTAATATACATAAAACATTTTAACAACGGCTTTGAAGCTGCTTTACACGGAAATGTCCATCTTTAATAAATGTCAAGTTTTAAACATAATTTGACTGTGTAAATATCAGAAAAACTAATATAATTATCAGTAGCAAAAATCATATATAATTTACATATGTACAGTCTATATTAATGCAAAGCAGTGACGTCTTGGATGCTATTATTACAATACATAACAATTTTGCTTAAAATTGGATCTTCCATTCCTTTAGGAGTGCCTTTGCATACTTGAGTCTCTTGTACAAATAAGTATTCTTAATTTCTGTAAATGTTGGAGCTGTGAAGTTGTCACTATTCTAAATGAATTCTCTTTCCCATTCAACAAGTTCCTTCTTATTTTTTGATTCAGCTGCTAGAACTTTGACTTGAATATGGGTTAGCTTTTCAGAATAAAATTTCTGATCTTGTGCCCCAACCCTATTCTTTGTTTTTAGTGTACAATGCAGTTTATCAAACTGTTCTACTTCAGATGTCTTTCCTAAGACAATTTCTAGTGCTTTCCCCAACTATGATTTCACAGTGTATGGGTTCTGTTGTGGAACCCGAGATTGATGATCAACTGGCTGAGGAAGACAAGTTGAGCTTGACTGTATAAGGGGCTCTGAGTTTGTGATTTCAGGCAGATTTAAAGCTGTACATGTAGATGCAGTGTCACTGAGGAGCTCAGGGCTTCGGTTTACTGGATGATTTTCGGTGTCAAGCTCATGAAGATCTATATTTTCGGCATGGTACATGTCAATCACTGTTTCTTCATCTTCATTGTTGTCATGCTCATTTTGCTGGTTCTGCTCGGTGATTATGGTTGCTGGCTGTACATCTAACTCTGGAGCTGTGTTTTGTTGACTGACTATGTCACCTAGATAGGGGGTGGAAAGCCTTGTGGTTCTGCCATTGGGAAGGTCAGTGCGGATGACATGAATAGGGATAGGAATCTTATTTGTAAGGCACTTACTCAAATACTGCTTCAGGTTTCCTTCTTCAGCTGCCAGGGTGCTGAAACTGAAGTGATGGAGCTGAGGGCCAGCTTCCTCTGCAGATGGGTTGCCTGAGATGTCATTAAACACCACATCATCATCCTCAAGGCTCCACCATACACCCTCTCCTTCTAGCAAATAATCGCTTATATGCTGAAGGTGAGCTTGCCACTCTCTGCTGTGCTTTCGGATGAGCTCTATTGGGATGTGTGTGCTTGTTGGTGTTGGTAGACTCTGGGTTAATTTGGAAATTAGATTTTGCTGTCTTTGTGCGTAGTCCTCCTCCTCACCAAGCTCTGCCTTTGCTTGCATGCGAACGAGCAGGTTGGGGATAATGTGACCTGGATGGTAGTTGCTGGTGGTAATTGTCACACTCTTGAACTGGTTAAAGAACCTCTCGTGCTTTTCAGCATTAATGGACTGTCCACTGATGATACGGAGCATCAAGCCAGCATGGGGACCAAGGTCATGAAAATGCATCCCAAATAATTTTCGAAGTGTAAGTTTCTTTGGTTTAAGTTGTGTGATTTCTATTAAGAAAATAGAGTGGAGCCATGACTGGTTGTAGTAGCGCAGGATCAGGGATGGTGTGCGTTTCTTGTCATCAGCATAAATAATTTTTTGCATTTCTACTAGGGTGTGAAGAAGAAGAATCACTTGTAGAGATATTTTTACCCTGGCAGATTCTCCCAGGTATCCACACATTTTGATGATGGAAGCTCTATAGTCAACACCCCGCTTACACTCCTTGTTTCCCAGTGACAGGCGGATAACATCTTCTAAGATCTTTGACTGAGTGGGTATTACATGATGTGGGATTTCTGTCAGCACATTCTCAATGTGGTGGCTAATATCATGCAGTGGTTCAGTTGAGAGGATTTCGTATCTCCCAAGGCCAAGATCGTCAAGGCTAGCTCGTGGTCTTTTATAAAGCAAGGCTGGAACACGCTGTTTACCCTTCATCTCATTAGCTAGGATTTGCTCTAACTCCTTGTTATTTCCGTCATAAATTCCTCTTGAAGCTAGCTCTTGCTTTAGATCCTTTGTCACAACTCCACACAGTGGTTTGGGCTTCTGGAGGATAGTATTGTGGCAGGAAATCACTCCCTGAAGCATTTTTTGCTGCTTATCTTTAAAAGTCACAATACTGCAGTTAAAAGCATGATCAAGTTCATAGACCCTGCTGGAATAAATGCCACAGGTGTTGCAAAAATAGTGACCACCTTTTTGATTGCCATTTTCAAATGATCTTGCTGGGTTGTCACCATTATAGAACCTCAAAATGTCATTGACGACAATATTGTCTCCAGTATTAACAGGGTCTTTTAGATCTAAAATGCATTGCAGCCTTGTTTCAGAGTAAGCAAGCTGTTCGATGTCACTGCTGCCACATCTGGCTACAATGTGCAGCTGTGGCTCCTCCACTGCCCTCTGCACACTGATAGCCTTTCCTGTCTTTGCATGGTATTCCTCATTAGTGAGGAAAAATGCTGGATCATAAACACACGACACCAAGCAAACCATGTATCCATGGTTTGCAATGGTTGATGTGTCATGCCACAGCAACAGATATCTTGTTCTTTCTAATTTTTTCAAGTAGCTCTTTCTCTCTGCTAAGCTGAGGCTTTCATGTAGCTCATCTAATTCCTGTAGCCGCTGATTCACTTGCAGTACAGACATATGTTGGTAGTGTCTGTCAGGAATGCATCTCATGTATTCACAATGCTGTTTCAGAACTTTTGTTCTTATTTCCTTGAGAGTTATCTTCCTCCCCTCAGCAATGAATTCCGCTTTCTTTATTTTTAAATCTTTGGTCAAAACCAGCTTTTCATACTGAGGAAAAAAAACTTATTCAGGACATAATTATAAATTATTGTCATACAAGTAAATAAAGCAGAATTTCTTTGTAACAATGTTTTTAAAATCTTCCATTGTATGATTAGAAAGACAATTATACTGTCAGTACATGTGAACATGTGCAAACACAGAAACAAGTTTTTGCCCTCTGTATATCTTACTGTAGGTATAAAGCCACAATCTGAGTTTAAAATAGCCTTGCTAAACAGCAAACAAGCAAAAATCACTACACGTTAACTGAAGGTGACTGAATAACTTAACCGAGTAAAGAGATCATTGATGACCAGTTGCTGTAGGATTTTGGATTTTGTAAATTATAAGCTAGAAGATGATATTTCAACTTGGTTCTACATTCTCCCAATATTCATTAAAGATGTTGTGAAAAATGCTTACTTTGTTATTGTTTTCAGTTGTGTTAAGTACATGTACTGTACTAACCTTCTTAGGAACAATCATTTCCCCAATAGTGTACTCCCCACTTTTAAGCTTCTCAGCTCGCAGTTGTTGCAGTCTGTCTGTAGTGGGCTCAGTTGGTATGCTTATCTCCCCACCAGCACTACGTCTTTTTCTTTTTCGCACTTATGTTTTCTCTTCATTACGTGGACATGGTGACTTAAACTTGCTGACATCAACACCCTTGCTGATAATAAACTCTTTGACAATTTGGCCACCATTGCTGGCTAGAATCCCCTTGTGATTTTGCACATTGTATTTTCTGGCAATTGCACGCCAAGATACAACTTTCCCTGTTTCAAAACTCAAAATTTCCTCAAAAAAAGCTTCTTTATCCCACTCCATTGTGTCCAAATTGCCTGCATGATTTTTCTTTGCCTTCTTTTGTGTAGCTTTATTCTCTAACTCCTCTTTTCTTCTTTTTGTAGATTGTTTGGTTTCAAAGGAGGTAGCAAGTCGATCACGCTGCCATGCCCTGAGTGAATGACCACCACCATAACACCTAGACATCATAAGATAAAACAAGACTTTACCAAAGTTTAAAATAGCTTGTTTTAGCTTAAATTAGTATTGGGCATTGAAATGCAAGCTCTTCAAAATTTAATGTTAATAGAAGCAACAAAAAATGATACACACAAGTATAGTATAAAAATTATGGTATATTTCAGCTGAAAAGGGAATTTTAAGTATACTATAAAATTTAGGTATAAAATGTACAAAACTTTAATTAATTTTGGGTATCCTAAGAGAAATTTGGGGTATTTTGCAAATCAAGTTAATAAAGGGACATTACTTAAGGGTATTTTGGAGTATGCCAATATACCACGACCCCCATTGGCCAACCCTGGTTATTATTGAATCAAATTTGCAGATATAGCTAGTGTGTAATTTGTTTGGGGATGAACTAAACCTTGATGAAGAAAATATTAAATTTATACTGCCCTTTCTTGTGTGTATAATTTTTTAAATATTCATATCATCAAGTAAAGAAAGTTTGTTTCCTCAAATTAATATCTTGGCTAAGTTGTTTTTATTAAAAGCAGGCAATTGTTCTGATTATTAGAAAACATGATTTAAAAAGAACTTTCTAGAAATCATGAAAAAAATGCAGTAATATGTTAAAAATATGCCCTGATGGTAGTGGTGGTACTTTTTCTTACTGGAGCAACAGAAATGCATGTACATCGGGCCAAATCAGTAAAATATTATTTTTTAACATGATAGGCACCCACTAGATCAGTAGCTGTACATATACTATAGGTATTTCAGGAGCCCAGTCAATATAATAACCCAGACATGATAAATGTCGTATTGGGAAGGTCTACTCAATAACTTTTATGTGAACAAACTTATTTTTATTTTCACCAAGAGATTGGAAACATGTATAAGAACTTTCTTAAGTATTATTCATAGTATGTTTCTGCCCTCTTTTAGTTTCAAGCTATATAGAGAAGTTTTAACAATTTTATATTTAACTAATTGTTTTATAAAGCCAAGTAAAAAAAAAGTTGGTTTGCGTCCCCGCCCGACCAATTTATTTTGATTTTTATTTTAATAGTTTTTCTTTAAAAATGTTTTGATACTATATTTTTGCGTCTGCAAAATGTGGTAGAACTAGAAGTCTGAATTAGTTGTCCGAAAATTGACCAAATCCGATAAGATTTCAAACAAACTACAGTAAATACCATTTATGATGTTTATATATGATATGGTGTGCCTGAACACTTAAATGCAATAATGACAATAAACAGGGATATGTTTTATAATTGTATTTTAGCATCAAAACTTCTGAGTCAAAAAAAAATCCTCCTGACCATAAAATTTCTGAATAAAGGATGCAACCATTTTTTTTTGTTTTACTTGGCCTAACTAACCTCAAAAATGATGTTTCTCTCGTTTGATTTTCGATATTTTCTTTAGTCTTTCTAAACTGGTTTCTTCTGTCCTTTCGCCTTTCTTCCTTCGTTTTATTTTGTAAGTTAAGTTCAGGGCTCTTACATAAGGCTTCACCCAGACTTTGATTGTATGTCTTCTGGAAAGCAGGTGCCAGTGAATCATAAATTGCTTTTGCAACACGTTTTCCATCTGACTGTGTTGGCCTTATTGTAGGAATACTGCTTCTTAACTTCTCAGCTTCGTTATTGGCCGTAAGTACTGGGTTTGCTTTAGCAATTCCTTTTAATCTTGCTGACTTCACGGGAAAGTAAGCCTGGGTAACA
>JAOEHV020001715.1:0-5000 GCA_025447995.2 Isaurus tuberculatus | reverse complement strand
AAAAGGACTGAAGTCATGAGATACATTTATTTGGGTCAAAATTTGACTTTCTTTTTGTAATAATTGTTTTCAAGGAACTTATCATGTTTCTGGTAAAGAAACGTTTATGGAAGCAAAAAAAAGACAACAGAAAAGCGTTATATGAATGTCGCATCTGTGAATTAATTAAAATAGTTGTTATATTCAAATTGACATGGCTTTTCCGTCCAAGAAGTTTCCCAGGCTGCACAACCAAAAAATTAGTTTAACATGCTCTCAAAAAAACTTGAATGAAAAGACTTCAGGTTATTTATTTTGTTGGTTTATAAAATGTTTAATTATTGTTTGATTAAGTTTTCCTGCAAATAACTACTTTGTTTATCGTTCGCAGCTCCCAGAGAATTGCAGACAATTCCAGACTTGAGACAGTTCTATAAATATTATTTGTCTCAAAATATTTTCACACAATGATTTATTTTAAAATTATATTTAATTTCAAATTATTTCGGTCAGAAAACGAAACATCTCGCGGGTACTTGTAGATCTCGTCTGGTCTAGACGTTTTAGCAAAAACACTTTTTTCTTGAATAGGTTTTTCTAATTACTGTAGAACTAATTCTTGAGGACAACCACGACTTAATTTGAGGGATGATTAAAAAATTTTTGGCTGCTCTGAATATAACAAGAAATTTTAGTCGGGTAACCGGAAACACATTTTTCTTGGTGGCCTTATGTTGTCGATTTTCAATAAC
The DNA here is from genome assembly GCA_025447995.2 of Isaurus tuberculatus. Lineage (NCBI taxonomy): Eukaryota > Metazoa > Cnidaria > Anthozoa > Zoantharia > Zoanthidae > Isaurus > Isaurus tuberculatus. The sequence continues at coordinate 4,269 of JAOEHV020001715.1, read as the reverse complement.
AAATACGTATACGAAGAAGGGTTTAACAACAATCGAGTTCTAAGAACTCTAAAGTTCAGTCATTCAGCTACTGCTTTAAATTTAACACAACAGAATAAAAGCTATTATTATAAGTCAAAGGGAACATAATTTAAAGGCAATTAAAGAAACTGGAATGGACTCAGTGTTTAATTTAATTCTTGCTGCCACTGGCGCCCTGTGCAATGGTTTGTAAAACACGCAGAAGGAAGTTTTCTCGTTTCTTGTCCTGCTCTGCTTCGAAACGTCGTCTTTTCTCTTCCTGCTCAGCTTCTTGTTTACTTCTGCGTTCTTCAGGCTCCATCAATCGTTTCTCAGATTCTTGCTGAAGTTCAAAAAATTTCTCCATGAAACTTTCCATTTTGTCTGCAGGTGTTGACTTTGGTTCTTTTCTTTTCTTGCCTGCTCTGTTCTTCGACTCATTTTGCTTTGGTTCAGACTTCTTTTCAGAAGTAGGTATGGTAGGTGTATCCTCATCCTCGCTACCATTGACAGAAACGTTTTCTGCAGTGACAGCCTCACACAAAAAACTATCCTTATCCATGCCGTCGACACTTGACAACACTGATTCGGTTTCCAATGCATCTAACATGTTGTCACTACTGCTTGACGATCCAAGTACAATTGACGACAGTGTTGACAGTGGATTTATACTTGGTTTGTGTCCTAGCACTTTATCTATTTCCTCATAGAAGGGAAAAGAGTTTTTTCCTTGACCCGAGGTATTGTTCAGTATTTTAACCTTCTTGTATTTCTGCTGCAAGTTGTGCATCCTGGTCTTGCATTGGTCGCTGCTTCGACTGTAGCCGCTTTCTTGAAGTTTTTTGGCAATGCCTTCCCAAATATTTTTCTTACGACCCATGGATGCGAGCTGGCGTTGAATATCTTCTTCTTCCCAAAGACTGATGAGTGCTTTTGTCTCAACAAAGCCCCAATTCGGTGTTTTCCCAGCGACCAAAGAAATGCAACTTTCCGCCATCTTGAAATTGTTTACAAAAGCTACGATCGAAACTACCTCGCGAGGTAGTTTCGATATTGGTTATTGTAAGTGTGTTTCAATCTAGTTTCGCAGGTTCAGTCATCATGTATAAACACTTGTTTTAGTCAAACATGTTTGAAACGTGATCAACTTAAACATGATTCGGCTTAGTGTGAAGGCGGTCTAAGATAAATAACTAATTTAGTGTTATATATAGATAATTTAGATTAACAGTAATAAAAATTACTAGCAACAAAAAACTTCAAATCTATACATAAGCTGGTTTCAGGAAAATTAATGAAGTACATGATACTTAGCTCCAGAAGCAACTATTCGTGATACTTTTGATCATCAATGTAAAGTGTTCCATGATGGAATCTAGGTTTTTGGCCGCGTGTGTACGCTTCTTTCATGACTTCACGTAACTCCTATTTTTTGTCGGTCTTCCCAGATAAGATCTTCCGAGATCCAAACGCCACTCCAAAGATTCTTTCGGCTTTTTAGAACTCGAGCTCTCACAGGGCGGTACAGGAACTTGGCGATTATTGGTCTCGGATTTCCATCCATTCGTGGTCTACGGATGCGATGTGCGTTTTCGATCTCAGGCTTAAGGTTTAAATCTGTTAATAGGATGTCTTGTAGCTTGCTGAAGCAGTCTTCCCTCGGTGATTCAGGGATGTTATAAAAGCGAAGATTAAACTCACGCGAGTGACGCTCCAGAGATAGTAGGCGATCGTGTGACAATATTAACGTAATGCAACAAAATATTAATGCAGAAATATCTAATATCCATGCATGGCTTTGTATCAACAAACTTTCACTCAGTATAGAAAAATCTAGTTTTGTTATTTTTCAACCTCGACAAAAGAAAAGTCCCTTGAATTTTATATTGCAACTGAATGGAAAAATGTTAAAAAGGGAAAACTGAATAAAATACCTTGGCATTTTCACAGATTCTACCCTATCCTGGAAAGACCATGTTGAGTACATATATAAAAAGATCCGTGAAAGTATTGGTATCTTATCTAAGATACGCTACTTTGTCGACTCTCAAACTCTTATCCAACTTTATTATGCCCTGATTCAACCTTTTCTTGATTATGGTTTAATTGTCTGGGGAAACACTTACCCGACAAATCTTCATCCTCTAATCATTTTAAAGAAAAAAACTACTCGATTAATAACCTTTTCGCAATATGATGAACATACTAATCCTTTATTTAAGTCTCTCGATATCCTTAAACTGAGTGATCTTGTGAATTTTCAAACAGAAGTTTTTATGAACAAATTTCATAATCGGCTATTACCGTCAGTATTTAACAATTTTTTCACTCCAAACAGCTAAATTCACGATTACAACACAAGATCAGTAGCAAAACATTCATATTACTTACCAAGAGCAAGAGCAAACTATGGTATTTTTAACATTCGCTTTCAGGACACTAAGATTTGGAACTCAATTGATCATCACTTAAAATCAATGAAACTTGGACAATTCAAGAATAAGTACAAAGAAGAAATGATTAAGAGATACTAACAGCTTTATTGGCTTCTTCAGTACTCTTTGCTCTCTATGAGTAATACGTATGTTTCTGTTTTCTTTCTTTTTTATTTATATATAATGTTTACCTCTGCTTCGCCATAACATATGAAACTATTACTTCTTTGTGCCTGGCCCCCTGACCAGATTAGCTTTTTAGTTATTTCAGGGGACCAATGCCCCTGATTTATTAATTAATATCTTTTTTTTAAATTAAAAAAAAACTAAAATATTATACATAAGAACATGGGGGTAAATAAATAAATTGTTGTTGTTTTTGTTGTATCCATGGTTACTTGACTTGTTTACTTTTCCTTTTAGACAGTCTCTTGAGGGGAGCATGTCTATTTACCAATTTATTTAGCCTATCATTTGCAAGGCCAGCCAGTCAATTTGCAAAATATCATTGTTGAATAAAGCCTCATCTTAGCGAGAGTAATCTTGGACTTTAGAACAATGGAGGAGGTTTTTGCTTAGTGTTGAGTGCTTGATACAAAACTGAGAAAAATGATCACTCAAATCTGTGATGACTTTTCCACTCAAAACCAAGTCATTGAGATTATTTACGAAAATATTATCAATCAGTGTCGCAGAATCACGATAAATACGTGTCGGTTTATCAATGGTTGGAAGCATTGAGCAGCTCTGAAGAGAAAGCAGAAAGTCATTTGCATAACTAAAATAATTAATTCGGAGCAAATCAATATTTTATAGTTTCATTTCTTGTTATCGTTGACTGGTTAGTCTTTCTTGTTTCAATCAAATTCTTACAAGAAAACCTATATCTCAATGAATTGGCGTACCAAAGCTGTGGCCCACAATCTGTACTCTCCAATACTATATCGTTCGGCGTGAATTTCCTATAGGCGCTGGACCAAGGAACTAATTTTTTCCTCCTTCCCGGTTTTTTTAACCTTTCTGGCGGGGTACGCCGCATCGTCGCTCTCGGTTTCTGAGGAATCTTTTGACAAACAAATAAACACGTAAAAAACTGTTATTAAAATCATATATAACAATAAATTGTAAGCAACGTTAAGAAACTCGTAATTTTTAAAGAGTATTTAATATTTTCGTTTACCCACCGTCAACAGTTTGTAAAGGACGTTTATTCATTTCCTTCTTTCTGCCGATATAAAAAACCGGGCTGTTTCCTTTGCGGAACTTCCCACTTTTCGTTAGCCTTCCGAAGGTCCTTGTTGTTTATGGGGTGTTTTGTGTTAGAGTACCCAAGGTACCCTATTTCCCCACGTTCAGCGTCGTCGAAACCTAACTCTCGCGAATACGTATCTACAAACACGGTCGTCAAATCTGATACCGGGTTAACTATTGGACACTCGTCCATGACAACAGTTTGAAGCTTTCTGCTGTTTTTCGGGTCAAAAAGAACCCTCACATGCACTCGTGCTCAAGCCATATCGAACTCAACAAGTAATAAACTGCGTAACTTTGCCGTGTGTGGAAAAGTTAACTAATTGCCGACTGTCACACTAGTCACACCTATTATTAGGCAGTGTGGAAAAGTCTGAAATCAACTAATTGCCGGCTAGTCACATCTATTATTAGGCTGTTATTTCCTATTATTACTGGTAATCAGCTGTCGTCATCTTTCTGATGGACTTACAAAAGGTATATATATATATATATACCCTATATATATAGATAAATATATGGAGTCGGACTATTTCAAACACATTTATTTGCTACTCCGAGTTTCATGCTTCTCGCGAAGCAA